>CP139507.1:14652076-14940767 GCA_021014915.2 Artemisia tridentata subsp. tridentata
TCACCTCGACTGTTGCGCTAAACCTGGAAAGTGGAGTGTTGGCATTAAATGCGGATCCCAAAACTTATTATTCAAATCAATTTCCAAATAATTTTTTTTTGAATAAATAACGATTTGCTCAAATGACCAAAACACCCCCATCTCCTCTTTCCTATAAATACCCCAACCAGAAGAATTCACACACACGTTTTTATAGAATTTTTTAAGCAAAACTCTGCCATTTTCTTTTCTCAAAAACAAATTGTGTGTGCATTCTTAAGCTTTAGAACCCCTTTAACCCTAGTCAAACCCAGACTTACCCATAAATGGCTTCTTCTAAAGCTGTGAAATATGCCCCCAACGTGGATTTCACAATGGAGGGTGTAGACCTAACCAAAAATAATGTGGTGGGAAATTTCTCATATCCACAAATGTACCCAGCCTACAAGAACGTTATGAAATATCTTCGTAATTGTTTTCTTGCAAAGGCTTTCACCCATACCCCCTCAGTCATCTATCATGACTATTTGAGGGAATTCTGGTGTACGGCTGTGGCAACCAGCCCCAAAGACACCAAAGAGTCAATCATCACCTTCACGGTGATGAATGGGAGTAGAACCCTCTCCTTTGACTACTCAGCATTCATCAAAGCCACAGGCCTTGACTTTGCTGAAGCCTTTTCCCCCAACCCTACTGATCAGGACATAAAGAATGAACTGATCTTTCTTGCACCCCATGACCCCAGACGTCCAGGGATGTCTGTGGGAGGCTTACTGGAAAAGGCTCCAGTAGTCAAAACATGGTTCCACCCTATTTGGAGGATACTGATGACATTTGTCATTCAGGTCCTGGGTGGAAATAAATCCTCTACGGAACAATTGAACTCATCACAACAATTGATGTTGTTCAGTCTCCTTGAGGGTACAAAAATAGACATCGGAGGAATAATCTTCCGAGACCTCGTTGCTAAGCTCTCAGGAAAACATAGGCAAAGGCACATGTCCTATCCTAGATTTGTTTCCTGTGTGCTTCAGGACCTACTCGGTTCTGACTATGTGAGGACTGATGCAGAAGGTACGAAGCCTGAGGTACTGCACAAGTCAAACTTCACTAGTAGCATAAGTGAGGTTACACATATTGCCCTGACTGAATACATGCAATCAGTCATTCAGGGCAATGACGCTATCTCTCCTGTTCCTTCACCGACCAAAAAGGTGAAGAAGACAAAGAAGGGTCAGTCCAGCCAGGTGGTTAGACCCAAGCCACTCGCCACTGAGACTGATCCTCAAAACCAACTCAACCTCAAAAAGAGGTTGAAAAAGGCCGAGACCTCTGAGACACCCATTTCTGAGACCCTCTTGACCTCAAAACAAAGGCCAACGGAAGTCACTGAGCAATCATCCTCAGTGACCTCGGGCACTCCCATTCCACATGGTCCAACTGACAAAAACAAGTCAGACAGATCAGGAAGCATTCCCCCCTCACATCCCGATGAAGGTACTGATAAATCACAATCAGTGCCCAAGGGAGGAAAGGGTCCTGAACCCTCGGTAGGGCAGCACCACCCTACTGGGAAGAGGATCCACACCCCCTCACATCCCGATGAAGGAGCTGTCAAAAAACAATCAGTTCCCAAGGGAGGAAAGGGTTCTAAATCCTCGGTAAGGCAGCACTACCTTACTGAGAAGGGGACCCACAAACATTCACATCCCGTTAACGTTCCTGAGAAATCATCCTCAGGATCTCAGGGAGTAAAGGACCCTAAATCCCCTGAAGGACAGCACAATCCTGATGGGAAGGGGGTCCACAAATCTTCACAATCAGTACCTAGTGATACTACTGGAAAGCACCCATCAGTAGTTGAAGGTGCTAAGGGGGACAAAGACTCAGAGGGAAAGAAACAACCCGCTGATATGGAACCCATCAACCCCTCAGGCGGATCCAGTCCTTCAGGAACTGCCCCCAAAAGCCAGGCTGGTGTTACCCCAGTTGTTATGGCTAGTCAGGCTGAGAAAACCCACTCAGTTATTATGACAAAGGGGTCAGGACCTGACCAAACCGAAGGCAAATCTTTTTATAAAGAGGAGCCGGTTGACTTTTTGGGTATCGAGTCCATGGGGGACTATCAGGCTTTTATGGAGTCTGATGAAGAGCTCAGGGAAGAGAGTGAAGAAGAGATTTTTGAGGCAGGAGAGGATATGGAAACTGATGTACAACCTGAACAACCTGAACCATCACATCAGTCCTCTCCAAGCCAAAGTGAAAAGTCAGGTTCGAAGTCTCCTGAATCTTCTGATACTGGGGACATCCTCCAAAAGTATGATAACTCTCTTCCCCTCACTGAAAGAACATTGGTCAAATTCCTACTTAAGACCAACAGAGCTCTTTTCACTGGTCTCACTGAAGAGATGTTTGATCAACACACTGAAGCAGCTGTTCACTATGCCAACCTGAAGGCAGATGTTGAAAGTTTTCATGAAGATGTGATCGAAATCCAATCAGACACCAAACATTCCCTGACAGCTATTGATCTTCATTTCCAGAAGTTCAATCTTTCTCTTGAAGGCATCACCAAAAGCCTTGGTACTATTCAGACAGCTGTTAAAGATGACCCCATACTCACTGAAAAGATCCTTCAAGCTGCTGAGACTTATCAGCAGCAGTCAGCTGAAATCCATGATCTCTTCAGCTTACTGAAGGATTCTAAACTTCAGGGTCTTACTACCTCCTTGGACTCAATCAGGACTTCCATGGGTCTTCAGGAAAAACATCTTGGTACTTGGGCACAATCTTCCACATCCTTGGCATGGTCTCTTGGCTCAAGGATGTCAGGCATCGAAGCTTCTCAGGCTTCTCTGGCAGATCAGATCTCGAGTCTTCAGAAAGACACCTCGGACATCAAATCAATGATGACTGAGATCTATCAGGCCTTCAAAGGTCCTACTACTCCAGTGACTCCAACTCTTGCTATCACCATGGCTCATGCAACAGTTGAGGGGGAGAAAGACACTGGAGTCTCAAGCCAACAACCTCCTTCTCACACTGAGGGGGAGATTCCTTCTCACACTGAGGAAGCCTCTTCCTCCCATCAAGATAAAGGCAAAGGCATTCTCACTGAGCCTGAGCCTCAACCAGCACCTATCACGGTTGCAAAGGATCCTGAATCACCTCTCAGGATCCCATATGAAATTGATGGAGTTCTTTACCACTTCTCAGCTGATGAACTCAGTACTTATCTTCAGGAAGAGGAGGCAAAGAAGAAGTTGAAGGAAGAGGAGGAGGCAAGCAAGTCTGCCTTAATCAAGGTTGTTCATGAGGAGGCTGAGAAAATTGGTCTTGAGGCTAAGGATCTCTCAGGAAGAAAAGGTGGTATGACCTTTGTGAAAGCTCAGTCTGAGGAGATGACCACTCTCAGGCAGAAAAGGGAGGAAAGAGCCAAACGGGCTGAAGAGATCAGGCAGAATAGGATTAAGAAATATCAGTGGTACATGAATGAAAGGTTAAAGCCAGAACCAATCACTGATGTTCATATTCAAAGAAACACCAATCCTGCCGTTGTCACTGTCTACAGAGGTGCTGACAAGAGAAACTTTGATGTTCATTCACCTTTCAGATTCGCTGACTTTGGGATCACTGAATTGGACGAGTTGGGTCCATTAATAGCAAAGAAATCAAATGTTGTGGTCCCTAATCTGATGAAGTCTTTGAGTCTGAGGTATGAAAGATTGGCAGCAGCACCTAAGGAACTTGGCATTCAATCTCCTCTACCTGAATCTGCACAACCTGCTACTTCTCAGTCTTCTTCAAGGAAAAGAAAGAAGATAGAAGCTGAGCCTGAGATCAAGATTCCTGGTCTTGACTGCAATAGGGCTCTCCCTGAAGGTGTTCCTTTCAGGAACAATATGGTCATTGAACAGCCTGAAAGAGGTTTGTTCTTCATTGATGAGTTTGGTGACAAAGCCTTCCAGAGGTGGATTGATATTGATCTATCAGGGATCAAAGCTATGCTAGGCTTTCTGATAATGGCCTCTCCACTCAAGAGTCCTGAGAATGTAAGGTTTTGTCATGACCTGAAAAGAAAAATCAATGAACATCCTGACCAACATGAGCTGCAGTCAAAGAAGCCCAAGCTTGAAGCCCTTGGAATCAAATTGAACTGATGACCTGCCTGAACACCCACCACTATCCCTTTTTTGTACTTAGTTTTGTTAGGACTTGTAAATGATATTAATAAGATGATGTTTTTATTATTTCAGTGTCCTTATTTACATTCTAGTACATTCAGTATGAGTAGAAGTCTTTAGCTCACTCATATCTGATCAAAAACACTTAGGAATAATTTATATCCAAATAGGGGGAGATTGTTGGGTCATGTAAAACCCAAGAATGCTTCGAACATGATTTGGACACAAATTAACTAAGTGTTAACTTAAACCGAGAACAATTCAAGTCACTGAGAGAACAGCCTCTCAGTGAGTCATCTTCAGGATGCTTAAGGCGAATTCAAGAAGAAGGATTCACTACTCAGGAAGGCGGTACTCCCTGAGTAGGACTTAAGCCAAAGAAGAAGATGATGGTTTCAGTGAGTATTGGATAAGAGCTCACTGAACCCCAGTCTCCTCAACCAACAAAGTGATTGAATGACTGAGGAACCAACGCCTGAAGAAAAGGCGGGAACAATAGGGAAAAGATCTGAGAAGATAAGAGTGTAAACCCAACACTCTTCTCTTGTCAGACTCTACCTTCCCTATTGCGGCTAAAAGTCATGGAGTGTCAGCCAACAACTCCCAAAGACTTATTTAGCCCTTTCCTATTGGTTCTTGGAAATGACAATTACTATTTGTAATTGTCAGACACGCAACCTCAACAACTTGTATTATATTTAATCACTTATACTTAGAATACTTGTGTATAAATAGATCAACTGTGAGAGAAGTTAAAGTGTGCTTTGTATAATTAAAGTCTTGAACTTTTACAAAGAAACTTCTCTCCTACAAAGAGTATACAACTCACTGAGATAGCTCAGTGGGTATATTGTTACCACTCAAGCAAAGCTTGAGTTTCGATAGGAGACACCCCATACCCTTGTCTATTCAATCCCAAGTGTTTGTTCCGCAAAACACTTGGGTATAGATTCTTGGAATTATTTCTAATAAGAATTTAAACGTTGAAAAATATTGTTGTTTTTACATTCACGTTTTATAACTGTTAGAATAATCCTTAAACATTGTATTAGTCATTAACACTAATAGATTAACTTTCTAGTTAATTCTAATCGTGTAAAGGGACCAACAGTAAGTAACATAAGCCCACCAAGTACCCCACAAGTCCTACCATCATTTGAGGCATACACACCACCGGTGACTTACCCGGAAGAAGTAGAAGAGACTATAGGAACCCCAATAGAGGTAGAACCTTTGAACCAAACACAACTAGAGGATATAGGTTTGAATGCTTATAGTGATCACAACCTTTCTTTTAGTTCTATGGAAGTTCCTAGTTTTGATGAACCGGAGCCTACACCAAAATCGTTACCTAATCTTCCATCCTTAGATGTGAACTTAGGAATTGAATTAGGTCCCGATCAACCCATCAAACCATGTAGTCCGGGTAATGTTAAGATTAAGGTAGTAGACTCTAGGCCTTGTAGAGAGGAAGCTAATATAGGAGTGAACCATGACCTTACATACTTACATCACCCATTCATGATTGATCATAAGAAACATTATGGGTTTAAACCGGGTTTATTAGGTCAAGATAGATGCCCAACTAGGAGTCTCTCGAAGTTGATAGAAGATGATCCCTTTCTAGGAGAAAACTTCAATTCACCCATTGACCCAATTGAACTAAGTGAGGTTATGATGATTGGATCCCGCGTCTTTGAGCATATAATTCATCCAACACTCTTTCCTCACGCGGCATACTTCCACCAAGATGGTGTGTATCGCTACTATCACCCGCACTTAATCCTAAGTGTAGAAAAAACCTCTCCTTTATCCGTTAAATAAGGGTAGAGTCAGGCTCGTGACTCGAACAAAAACAAGCGCTTCTTGGGAGGCAACCCAAGTTTTATTTGCTTTGTGTGTTTATTTATTTGTTTGTTTGATTTTATTTGTTTCCGTATGTATGTTTAAGTTTTATTATTATTGATTCATGTTAAAAACTAATTTGTGAAAATGCTTTATTTTGTTTTTAACTTCGTCTTAACTACATATAAAGGTATTTTGCAAAAGTTAAGTGTAAGGGAAATCCAAATCGGTTTATTAGAACACAAATGAACATGAATCGTAATAATATTAAATTAACATACATATTAGTGTTTGTTTGAGTCAAATGCTTGTATCGAGTCATAATGATGTTTTGCAGGATTTCCAGGAAGTAAGGTAAAGGTTTTTCCAGAAATTTTCCGGAAACGTAACATGAGAATTCTGTCAGATCATTTCTGACGGCGTCAGGATTTACAACCTGACGGCGTCAGATTTAATTTCCAGAAATTTTTAAAAGTTTTGTTTTTAAAAAGTTTTTATTAAAATCTCCAACTTATAATCTCCAGGAATCTGCAAAATTATCATTCCACAAGCATTATATCCTTATATATAGATTTTTCCCGCCGATGTTATGCAGGTTTTCGTGTTTGTTTTCTCAGGTTTAACAGGTTATTTTGGACAAGGAAATGTCTTGGATCAAGCTTATGGCGATACATTAGTCATGGAGCTT
Organism: Artemisia tridentata subsp. tridentata; assembly: GCA_021014915.2. Taxonomy (NCBI): domain Eukaryota; kingdom Viridiplantae; phylum Streptophyta; class Magnoliopsida; order Asterales; family Asteraceae; genus Artemisia; species Artemisia tridentata. The sequence goes on from CP139507.1 coordinate 14,658,773, forward strand.
CAACATTACCTTGGAGGAAGATTTAACCGTGTAATTTCATTATCCACCGAGCGAATCAGGGGAGTATCTGATTTCATTCTTTTACCTTATTTACTTTTACATCTTGTTATTTGAACATTGGGGACAATGTTCATCTTAAGTGTAAGGGGAGGGTAAAAGTACGATTTTAGAGAATACCATTGCGCTTGATTTTTGTTTGTTTAATAGTAGATTGTGTAATAAAACTGAGATAAACACCTGTTAGGGTAATTTTAGTGCCAAATTTAAAATTTTTTACAACACTTAGGAGTGAAACTTTGATCTTAATGAGCGTCTCATGGATAGGAGTTATATGACTAGCACAAAAACCGTACCACTAAAAAATTTTCCACCCCCAAATATGTGAGGTTCGCCCCTAGAATTGGTAGGAAAAGCATTTATGCTATGATGTGTGTACCGGTAGCACTTAGATTCTAGAACTTGCGTTAGGACCATTCCGAGGCCACAAGTGAGACTACATTCGTGTAGTTAGATTTACTACATGATAAGAGGCATTAGGATTAACCCATTGTTTTACACCTGTGTTTTTGTTATAATTACTTTGGCTACATTGGTCAAGTAATTCTCCCACACCCTTTGCGTTGTACTCATTTTTAGTACACGATACCCCTAGTACACCCCTCAGAGCCTATCTTTTCGTTTCTACCTTTAAGCATTTTACTTAAAGGAAGAATTTGTTACACCCCACTAAAATGTACACCCAAATCGCCTTAGCCTACCTTGTATGCACTCATTTTTAGTGCATTATTGTTACAACATTTGTTTAAACCCAAGTTAATTATCTAGTTGATTACATGGTTGCTAAGTCGAGTCATATCCTTGTACATATTGTTTTGGGACGATTGGGACTCATGGGTAAAGTACTAGTGTAATGGAGTAATGGGGAAGAACATCATTTATTACCCCCATATGTGCTAAATGTTTTAAAAGTACTCCAAGTTTTTCAATTATCTTGATTCGAGTCATTAGATTAGTTATTTGTAAAGTTATGTAAAAGTTCAAGTGTAAGGGGAATGCAACGCCCCTATGATGTATTATTTTGGATGGTAGGGCAAAAGTGTATGCACAAAAAAAAAAAAAAAAAAAAAAAAAAAAAAAAAAAAAAAAAAAATCGAAAAATCAAGAAAAATACAAAAAAAATGAGAAAAAGAAAAAGTAGAAAAAACATACGGACTACCATCCCGTTTCATTGTATTTTATTTTATGTTTTTGTTATGTTTTGTTATTTTCTTTCATTAGCTTAAGATCGAGTCTAGTCTTGGCTTAGCAACATTGTATAGTACATGTAATTGATCAAGATTTTTAACTCGCCACCAGTAAAATATCCCTTATCCAACCAAACCGTGTTTTCCTTTTCCCTACACCTAACGTTATAACCCATTTAAAAGCCCTCTTTGATAGTTTATCTTTGGTGCTTACGCCTAGTGGAGGAGGTTTTCGATCCTTTCCCAAGCCTATGGTAATCTATTTGCTATGACAGGTAGTGAGAGATATTATCCGTTTTCATTTATGAGATTTATTTTGATGACACTTGAGAGATGTGAGTATCTAAACACTACTTGTGAGGTGTTAGTATGTAATCTCCGTGCTTATTATGATTGAAGTGGAACGATTATTTGTTGTAATTACTTTTATGTTTGCATTAAATGACCCCTAACTTGTATTTTGATTAGAATAAAAGCGCATTTGCTTGAGGACAAGCAAATCTCAAGTGTAAGGGTATTTGATGAAGCGAAAAGTGTACCGCTTTTAAGGGGTCATTTAAGCCTTAAATCGTATTTATTTGATCAAATATTGCCCTAAATCGTTCCTTTTGTCATTTTAGGTACTTTTGAGGAGAAATCTGGAAAAGGAGGCATTTTGGACATTTTTGGAGCATAAAAGTGAAGAAAACGACAAAGTCTCAAGAATCGGCTAAAAGTTACTCTTGACGGCGTCAGACTTTACTCTGGACGGCGTCATGCCTTGGCAAGAAAAGTTGGACGTGAAATTTACTCATGATGAGCCAGTGAAAATACCATGTGAATTCTGACGGCGTCACGCTTTAACTTGATCAAGGGCGTCACGGCTTAAATCAAAAGGGGACGGCGTCACGTTCAAGGTTCGACGGCGTCAAGCCTTGATAAGCCAGAATGGATTTTTGAAGAGCTAAAGAGGGACGGCGTCAAGAAGGTCATCCGGGAACACTAAAAGCGGCGAGGTGACGGCGTCACACTCCATAAGGTGACGCCGTCAGATCCAAAAATCTATATATAGTTTTCTAATTTTTTGTCATGAAGGGAGAGCTTAGTGTGTGGAATTTTGGGAGAAAACCCTAGGACGATTTTAGCTTCTTTTTCAAGGCTTTTTGCCTTGAGATCTTCCATGTTACATTGAAGATAAGTTATCAATTAATCATTCAATATGTCTATGTGTTGTTTGATTTTATCTTATTCTTGTCTTTTGATTAACATGTTAGGCTAAATTTATCTTGTGTTTGCTTAGATCTAATGAAACCTAGCTATTGATTATTGGTTGTTAGTGTGTTATTAGTTGTATTGGATGATTGTTTATCTATGTTAGGCTTAAGAAAACTGGCTAACTTCCTATTCGGTAACTTGCTTGAACGTCTTAAGAAACATGAACCAAATGCGTACTAAAGGTTTTTATGATTGTATTTAATGCACAAGCGAATTCTAGTGATCCCATGTTAGGAGCTTCCTAGCCGGCTCAACATAGGAGTGAAGTAGGAGCTTGTAGAGTTGGGGAAGTAAGTACGCCACCCCACGAATGGTATTAAGGAATACACCCGTCATCCACGCGACTAATACACACTAATTAACCGGTAAAAGATAGTTAGGGAGTAAGGAAATCTAAGTAAACACATTTCTCTACACATAAGTTTCTCACCACATTTTCATTTTTGTTATTTTATTTTATTTGCATTCGTAGTAATTTGGGTTAGTTGACTAGCAACTAATTCCGCCCACTCCTTCAAAACCGAGATTTTATTTGCTTTCATAAAAAATATAAAAACAATAAAAAAGAATCTTCCTCGACCCTTAGACCTATTAGAGTAGCTTTTCATACCTAACGAATACTATTCCCTGTGGAGAACGATCAATCCCCCGTACTTACCACTACACTATACTACATCGGTCAGGTACACTGCCTGGTGGGGTTGTAAGCCTCTTGAGATCCCTCGAGAGGTAAAACCTGTTGTAAGGTTACAAAACCACGCATCATTGTGTGATTATGAAATGAACGAATACATGCTTAAATATAAAAATAAATCCTAACATCTTTTAGGATACATTTTCATAAAAGAAATTCTAAGGTTTACTTGGGGACAAGTAAAGTTCAAGTGGGGGGATATTTGATGAACTCAAATAAGTACATTTTATTACTATCATCTATCCTATTAATTTGACTTGTTTTACTATATTATGTATGAGGATTGATACTTAATCGTTTACTTTTGTAATTCTCAGGTAAAAACAAGCATTTGGTGAAACTTGGCGATTTTGGACTAATTGTGGAGCAAAACGTGCATAAAGTTTAAGGTCTACTGACATGGACAAGATCAAGTCAATTCTGCTCCAGATGCGCCGCATCTCACTCTCGACATGCGCCGCATCTCTATCAAGATATCACCAGATACGATCCAAGATACAAGAGGACATGCGCCGCATCTAATCATGGAGTTACGCCGCATCTTCTGGCGGTGTACGAATATTCCTGAATATTATAATCTTGGACCCCACGCGAAGTTAAGTACATGCGCCGCATCTACTTAGTAGATGCGCCGCATCTTCCCTCAGACAGAAACTATAAATACCCCGTAGACCAGACGAATTAAAAAGTTCCGAAAACCCTAAAACCGAAGACCAAACAGAAGGAACAAAGGACGAATTCAGTCAAGGAGGCAGCACAAGACACACCCAAATCAAAGATACAAGAGCTGTAAGAAGGTGCTGCATGTGTTTAATTCATTAAGTAGTTTTGTTTTATTGTGTTAGCAAACTTTAATTCATCAGGATTGGTGGCTTGTGTAATGTGACAACGAAAGATTGCACTCCCTTTAATACTTGCTTTCCCATCAATTAAAGTTTATATGATGATGTCTTTGGTTACTACTTATTAGTGCATTGATAACCTCTGTGTTTATTAGTGGCTTGCGGGCATTTGACTGCGGGACATAATGTGGCTCCCACGGTTGTTTCTAAATTGATCACTTAGGAATAACTTTTAGACATAAGTAATCATTAAGGGTTTACTCGCCGATAAGATTAGGACCAACGAGAAAGGGTTAACTACATACACTTCATATAAAGCTATCAATAAAACAAGTGACAATCTACTTAATTATAAGGACAGCCCTCTTATTGTCTCAAGTATTTATCTGTGTACGTGTGTGCTACTTGCTGATTCGTGCCTTTTGGTTTATTTTATTATTTAATTGCAAACAAACCGTGCCAGTCTCTCAGGCTGAAACCCTCTTGCGTTAGGATATTAAAATACTGATTAGAATAACGAGATAATACGTTCCACTCTTAGTGATCAACACTCTACTTACCATTATCTTCATACTGACCGGGTACACTGCTCGTTAAGTGTGTGTGTTATTGATAAGTCGGCTAAATATAAATTTAAAACTTGAGTAGGCATTAAAACTGCTAAACCGCAACGACACATCACGCGCATCAGTCAAGAACCAATTTTTCAATCTCAAAACCAAGGTTGAGCAAGGTCAGAAAAATCATCAAGCATCGATTCAAGATCTTGAAAACAAATTTGGTAGATTTTCTGATCAAATTTCTTCCTGACCATCTGGTTCGTTGCCAAGTAATACCCAAACCAACCCCAAGCCGACCTCATCTGGATTGAACGATAAAACTTATCGTCCACCACAGACTCGAAATGAGCATATAAATGTTGTATTCACAAGAAGTGGTCTTTCTTATGATCCACCACCCAATCCAAATGATACCACGATCATCGATGATGATAGTGAGGAGGAAGAAGAAGCAAAAAAGGAAAATACCAAAAAAACACCACCCAAACCCATCCCACCAGTTAAGGCGTATACACCAAAAATTCCATATCCTCAAAGTCTTAAGAAAGAAAAAATGGAAGAACGTTGTAAGAAGTTTGTTGAAATAATCAAAGAGGTTAGACTCAATGTTCCCCTCGTTGATGTTTTAGCTGGAATGCCAAATTTTGGGAAATTTTTGAAAGAACTTCTTAATAACAAGAACAAGTTGGAGCAAATATCCGCTACCTTTCTGAATGAAGAATGTTCAGCCATTGTTCAAAACAAAATTCCACCGAAACTAGGAGATCCTGGAAGTTTTCTGATTCCGTGCACGTTAGTGATGCGTGGTTTTGCAACCTTACAACAGGTTTTACCTCTCGAGGGATCTCAAGAGGCTTACAACCCCACCAGGCAGTGTACCTGACCGATGTAGTATAGTGTAGTGGTAAGTACGGGGGATTGATCGTTCTTCACAGGGAATAGTGTTCGTTAGGTATGAAAAATTACTCTAATAGGTCTAAGGGTGAGAGAAGATTCTTTTTTATGTTTTTATAATTTTATGAAAGCAAGTAAAATCTCGGGTTTGAAAGAGTGGGCGGAATTAGTTGCTAGTCAACTAACCCAAATAACTACGAATGCAAATAAAATAAAATAACTGAAAATGAAAAGGTGGTAAAACTTATATGGAGAGAAATGTGTTTACTTAGATTTCCTTACTCCCTAACTATCTTTTACCGGTTGATTAGTGTGTATTAGTTGCGTGGATGACGAGTGTATTCCTTAATACCAATTGTGGGGTGGCGTACGTACTTCCCCAACTCTACAAGCTCCTACTTCACTCCTATGTCGAGCCGGCTAGGAAGCTCCTAACATGGGATCACTAGAATTCGCTTGTGCATTAAATACAACCATAAAAACCTTTAGTACGCATTGGTTCATGTTTCTTAAGACGTTCAAGCAAGTTACCGAATAGGAAGTTAGCCAGTTTTCTTAAGCCTAACATAGATGAACAATCATCCAATACAACTAACAACACACTAATAACCAATAATCAATAGCTAGGTTTCATTAGATCTAAGCAAACACAAGATAAATCTAGCCTAGCATGTTAAACAAAAGACAAGAACAAGATAGAATCAAACAACACATAGACATATTGAATGATTAATTGATAACTTATCTTCAATGTAACATGGAAGATCTCAAGGCAAAAAGCCTTGAAAGAGCTGCCAAATTCGTCCTAGGGTTTTCACACACAAAGTTCCCCAATAAGTTCCACACTAATGACAAAAAATTAGAAAACTATATATAGACTTTCAGATCTGACGGCGTCACGTTATGGAGTGTGACGCCGTCACCTCGCCGCTTTTAGGGTTCCCGGATGACCTTCTTGACGCCGTCCCTCTTTAACTCTCCAAAATCCGTTCTGGCTTATCAAGGCTTGACGCCGTCAGACTATGAACGTGACGCCGTCCCTCTTTAAATTATAACGTGACGACCTTGATCAAATTAAAGGGTGACGCCGTCAGAATTTCATGCAAATTTCACTGGCTTATCATGAGTAATTTTCACATCCACCACTTTTGCCAAGCCATGACGCCGTCCAGGGATAATCCTGACGCCGTCAAAGGTAACTTTTAGCCGATTTTTGAGACTTTGTCGTTTTCTTCACTTTTATGCTCCAAAAACGTCCAAAATGCTTCCTTTTCCAGATTTCTTCTCAAAAGTACCTAAAATGACAAAAGGAACGATTTAGGGCAATATTTGATCAAATAAATACGATTTAGGGCTTAAATGACCCCTTAAAAGCGGTACACTTTTCGCTTCATCAAATACCCTTACACTTGAGATTTGCTTGTCCTCAAGCAAATGCGCTTTTATTCTAATCAAAATACAAGTTATGGGTCATTTAATGCTAACATAAAAGTAATTACAACAAATAATCGTTCCACTTTAATCATAATAAGCACGGAGATTACAAACTAGCACCTCACAAGTAGTGTTTAGATACTCACATCTCTCAAGTGTCATCAAAATAAATCTCATAAATGAAAACGGATAATATCTCTCACTACCTGTCATAGCAAATAGATTACCATAGGCTTGGGAAAGGATCGAAAACCTCCTCCACTAGGCGTAAGCACCTAAGATAAACTATCAAAGAGGGCTTTTACATGGGTTATAACGTTAGGTGTAGGGAAAAGGAAAACACGGTTTTGTTGGATAAAGGATATTTTACTGGTGGCGAGTTAAAGATCTTGATCAATTACATGTACTATACAATGTTGCATAAGCCAAGACTCGACTCGATTTAAGCTAATGAAAGAAAATAACAAAAACATAAAACAAACATAAAATGAAACGGGATGGTAGTCCGTATGTTTTTTCTATTTTTTTTTTCTCATTTTTATTTTATTTTTCTTGATTTTTTTTTTTTTTTTTTTTTTTTTTTTTTTTTTTTTTTTTTGCATACACTCTTGCCCTACCATCCAAAATAATACATCCTAGGGGCGTTGCATTCCCCTTACACTTGAACTTTTACATAACTTTACAATTAACTAATCTAATGACTCGAATTAAGATAATTGAAAAACTTGGAGTACTTTTAAAATATTTAGCACATATGGGGGTAATAAATGATGTTCTTCCCCATTACTCCATTACACTAGTACTTTACCCATGAGTCCCAATCGTCCCAAAACAATATGTACAAGGATATGACTCGACTTAGCAACCATGTAATCAATTAGATAATTAACTTGGGTTTAAACAAATGTTGTCACAATAATGCACTAAAAATGAGTGCATACAAGGTAGACTAAGGCGATTTGGGTGTACATTTTAGTGGGGTGTAAACAAATTCTTCCTTTAAGTAAAATGCTTAAAGGTCGAAATGAAAAGATAGGCTCTGAGGGGTGTACTAGGGGTATCGTGTACTAAAAACGAGTACAACGCAAAGGGTGTGGGAGAATTACTTGACCAATGTAGTCAATGTAATTATAGCAAAAACACGGGTGTAAAACAATGGGTTAATCCTAATGCCTCTTATCATGTAGTAAATCTAACTACACGAATGTAGTCTCACTTGTGGCCTCGGAATGGTCCTTACGCAAGTTCTAGAATCTAAGTGCTACCGGTACACACATCATAGCATAAATGCTTTTCCTACCAATTCTAGGGGCGAACCTCACATATTTGGGGGAGAAAATTTTTTAGTGGTACGGTTTTTGTGCTAGTCATATAACTCCTATCCATGAGACGCTCATTAAGATCAAAGTTTCACTCCTAAATGTTGTAAAAAAATTTAAATTTGGCACTAAAATTGCCCTAACAAGTATTTATCTCAGTTTTATTACACATCTACTATTAAACAAACAAAAATCAAGCGTAATAACATTCTCTAATCGTACTTTTACCCCCCCCCCCCCTTACACTTAAGATGAACATTGTCCCCAATGTTCAAATAACAAGATGTAAAAGAAAAAAGTAAAAGAATGAAATCAAATACTCCCCTGATTCGTTCGGTGGATAACGAAGTAACACGGTTAAATCTTCTTCCAAGGTAATGTTGAAGCTCCATGACTAATGCATCGCCATAAGCTTGATCCAAAACATTTCCTCGTCCAAAATAACCTGTTAAACCTGAGAAAACAAACACGAAAACCTAAACAATAACTATTCCCCGGCAGCGGCGCCAAAAACTTGATGCGTGGTTTTGCAACCTTACAACAGGTTTTACCTCTCGAGGGATCTCAAGAGGCTTACAACCCCACCAGGCAGTGTACCTGACCGATGTAGTATAGTGTAGTGGTAAGTACGGGGGATTGATCGTTCTTCACAGGGAATAGTGTTCGTTAGGTATGAAAAATTACTCTAATAGGTCTAAGGGTGAGAGAAGATTCTTTTTTATGTTTTTATAATTTTATGAAAGCAAGTAAAATCTCGGGTTTGAAAGAGTGGGCGAAATTAGTTGCTAGTCAACTAACCCAAATAACTACGAATGCAAATAAAATAAAATAACTGAAAATGAAAAGGTGGTAAAACTTATATGGAGAGAAATGTGTTTACTTAGATTTCCTTACTCCCTAACTATCTTTTACCGGTTGATTAGTGTGTATTAGTTGCGTGGATGACGAGTGTATTCCTTAATACCAATTGTGGGGTGGCGTACGTACTTCCCCAACTCTACAAGCTCCTACTTCACTCCTATGTCGAGCCGGCTAGGAAGCTCCTAACATGGGATCACTAGAATTCGCTTGTGCATTAAATACAACCATAAAAACCTTTAGTACGCATTGGTTCATGTTTCTTAAGACGTTCAAGCAAGTTACCGAATAGGAAGTTAGCCAGTTTTCTTAAGCCTAACATAGATGAACAATCATCCAATACAACTAACAACACACTAATAACCAATAATCAATAGCTAGGTTTCATTAGATCTAAGCAAACACAAGATAAATCTAGCCTAGCATGTTAAACAAAAGACAAGAACAAGATAGAATCAAACAACACATAGACATATTGAATGATTAATTGATAACTTATCTTCAATGTAACATGGAAGATCTCAAGGCAAAAAGCCTTGAAAGAGCTGCCAAATTCGTCCTAGGGTTTTCACACACAAAGTTCCCCAATAAGTTCCACACTAATGACAAAAAATTAGAAAACTATATATAGACTTTCAGATCTGACGGCGTCACGTTATGGAGTGTGACGCCGTTACCTCGCCGCTTTTAGGGTTCCCGGATGACCTTCTTGACGCCGTCCCTCTTTAACTCTCCAAAATCCGTTCTGGCTTATCAAGGCTTGACGCCGTCAGACTATGAACGTGACGCCGTCCCTCTTTAAATTATAACGTGACGACCTTGATCAAATTAAAGGGTGACGCCGTCAGAATTTCATGCAAATTTCACTGGCTTATCATGAGTAATTTTCACATCCACCACTTTTGCCAAGCCATGACGCCGTCCAGGGATAATCCTGACGCCGTCAAAGGTAACTTTTAGCCGATTTTTGAGACTTTGTCATTTTCTTCACTTTTATGCTCCAAAAACGTCCAAAATGCCTCCTTTTCCAGATTTCTCCTCAAAAGTACCTAAAATGACAAAAGGAACGATTTAGGGCGATATTTGATCAAATAAATACGATTTCGGGCTTAAATGACCCCTTAAAAGCGGTACACTTTTCGCTTCATCACGCTACCGTTAGGAAACAACATCACATGCGATGCTTTAGCCGATCTAGGTGCAAGTATCAATTTGATGCCCTATTCGTTGTATTCTAAACTTTCCATCAATACCTTGAAACCTACAAGGATGAGTATTCGATTAGCAAATCATTCTTATCAATATCCTGTTGGAATTGCTGAGAATATGCTTGTCCAAGTTGGTAAATTCATTTTTCCTGTGGATTTTGTGATCTTAGAAATGGAGGAAGATAGTAGAGTACCTCTTATTTTAGGAAGTCCTTTCCTAGACACCGCTGATGCGATCATCAAAGTAAAAGGAAAAGAACTCAATCTTGGAGTTGGAGATGATAGAATTACCTTTTTAATCGATAAAGCAATGCAATATCCATATTCCAGTGATGACACTTGTTTTAACGTTGATGTAATCGATGAAGTCACAGAAGAAGAATTGGATGCATTACTTGACGATTCTGATCCATTCATGACAACTTCAGAAAAAATTAGTGAAACAAACTTTGATACAGAATTCGCTGATTTTATGGAAGTAAAGTTTGAAGAAGAAGAAGAAACAGAAGTTGAAGAAGGAGAAATAGAAGAAGATTTTGAGGAAATCACTTTTAATGATCAATTGAGGATCAAAACATCTCTTCAAGAACCACCAACTGATCTTGAGCTGAAACCACTTCTCGAAAATCTTGAGTATGCTTACTTGGAGGATAATTCACTTCTTCCAGTAGTCATATCTTCGTTGCTCAAAGATAAGGAAAAAGAATGCCTCATTTCTGTTCTCAAGAAGCATAAAAGAGCTTTTGCATGGAAAACATCTGACATCCCAGGAATCAGTCCTGATTTTTGTAAACACAAAATCAATTTCAAAGAAGATGTAAAGCCCGTTGTAGAAAGACAACGTCGACACAATCCCAACATGAAAGAAGTTGTTAAAAATGAAATCATCAAACTTCTTGATGCTGGTATCATTTACCCCATCGAGGATAGTCCTTGGGTGAGTCCCGTTCACTGTGTTCCAAAAAAGGAGGAATGACTGTTGTGACTAACGAACGGAATGAATTAGTTCCTACTAGAACTGTCACAGGATGGCGAGTATGTATTGATTACAGAAAATTAAACAAAGCCACCAGAAAAGATCATTTTCCTTTGCCATTCATGGATCAAATGCTTGAGAGATTAGCAGGGAACGAGTACTTTTGTTTCCTTGATGGTTTTTCAGGATATTTCCAAATTCCCATTGATCCTGTTGATCAAGAAAAGACTACATTCACATGTCCCTTTGGAACTTACGCTTATCGGCGTATGCCTTTTGGTTTGTGTAATGCACCCGCGACTTTTCAGAGATGTATGATTGCTATATTCCAAGACATGCTTGAAACATCGATGGAAGTTTTCATGGATGACTTTTCAGTTTTTGGAAGCTCATTTGAAGCTTGTCTTTCTAATCTGGACAAAATGCTCGAAAGATGCGAAACTGCACATCTTGTTCTCAAATGGGAAAAATGCCATTTCATGGTGACTGAAGGAATTGTGCTAGGACACAAAATTTCCAGTGCAGGAATGGAGGTTGACAAAGCAAAAATAGATTTTATCACCAAATTACCACCTCCAACAAACGTTAAAGCCGTTAGAAGTTTTCTAGGACATGCCGGTTTTTACCGTCGTTTCATTAAGGATTTTTCCAAAATATCTCGTCCAATGACGAAACTTCTAGAAAAAGATTATGTTTTTGACTTCAATGCAGATTGCATGAAGGCATTCGAAACATTAAAAACCCAACTGACTAGTGCACCCATTATGGTTTCACCTAATTGGTCACTACCATTCGAGCTCATGTGCGACGCAAGCGATTTTGCGGTTGGAGCTGTATTAGGACAACGTGAAGGAAAACATTTTCGTCCTATATACTTCGCCAGTAAAACACTCAATAATGTGCAACAAAACTATACGGTTACGGAGAAAGAATTATTAGCCGTTGTTTTTGCTTTCGACAAATTCAGATCTTATCTTGTGCTTTCAAAAACAATTGTGTTCACTGATCATTCAGCGCTCAAATATCTGTTTGCCAAACAAGATGTAAAACCGCGTCTTATCCGATGGATTTTGCTACTCCAAGAATTTAACATCGAAATCAAAGATAAGAAAGGAGCAGAAAATCTAGCTGCTGATCATTTGTCCCGTCTTGAGAATCCGAACTTGGAAGAGTTAAAGGAAGACGAGATTGACGATTATTTTCCTGATGAAACTCTCATGACTGTTGACACAGCCGATGAGATAGAAATTCCATGGTTTGCTGATTATGCAAATTACCTCGTTGGAGGGATTCTCAAAAAAGGATTAACTCATGGCCAACGAAGTAAATTCTTTTCAGACCTCAAACATTACTATTGGGAAGAGCCCTATCTTTTCAAGATGTGTCCCGATGGAATGATAAGAAGATGTGTTTTTGGTTCTGAAACAAGAAGAATTCTTGATGAATGCCATCATGGCCCGACTGAGGGACACTATGGTCCTTCCACCACAGCTAAAAAAGTTTTTGATGCTGGATTCTATTGGCCAACTATTTTCAAAGAAGCTCATACTCTTGTTCAAAACTACGATGCTTGCCAAAAATCCGGTAGTCTTTCTCGTAGAGATGAAATGCCTCAAAAGAGCATTCAAGTCTGTGAAATATTCGATATTTGGGTAATCGGTTTTATGGGACCATTTCCTAAATTGCACAAATACGAATATATTCTCGTTGCTATTGATTACGTTTCCAAATGGGCTGAAGCAGAAGCTCTACCCACAAATGATGCTCGAGTTGTTGTCAATTTTCTCAAAAAGCTTTTCGCTCGTTATGGAATTCCCAAAGCTTTAATAAGTGATCGAGGAACCCATTTCTGTAACAAACAAATGGAGAAAATTATGAAACGATACGGAGTACATCATCGTTTCGCCACAGCTTATCACCCTCAGACCAGTGGTCAAGTCGAAAATACCAACAGAGCCTTAAAAAGGATACTTGAAAAAACGGTTAAAGACAATCCTGCCGTTTGGTCAAGAAAACTAGATGATGCTCTGTGGGCATTTCGTACGGCTTATAAAACTCCAATTGGTACAACACCATACAGACTTTTGTATGGAAAAACTTGTCATTTGCCGTTCGAAATCGAACATCACGCTTACTGGGCACTCAGAAGCTGTAACCCTGATCTCAAAATAGCTGGAGAGAAGAGATTCTTGCAATTGCATGAACTCGATGAACTAAGACTCCAAGCTTACGAGAACTCCAAGCTCTACAAAGCTAGAACCAAAGCGTATCATGACAGAAAGCTTAGAATTCGAAAAGAATTCAAAGCTGGAGACAAAGTTCTGCTTTTTAATATGAAATACAAGTTCAAAGCACCTAAGCTAAAACCAAAATGGTTTGGCCCATATATAGTGAAACATGGATTTCCATCTGGGTATGTTGAATTACATGACAAGCAAGGTGGAAGTTTCATTGTTAATGGTCACCAAATTAAATTATATTATGATAAGGAGCAAATGAACGAGATTTCTATTAAAGAAATTCCACCTGAATCAGACTATGAAGCAATAACATTCATGGCACCCTTTTCGGCCGATTTCAAGAAAAACACTCCATGGGCCGAGGAATCTGGTTATATCTATGATGTTCTTCCTAGACCTTGGGAAAGAATCAAATTGGAAAACATAGATGAAACTGGAGAAGGAATAGTGATAGGAAACGTGGTGTATATTCCAAAAGTCTCAAAGAAGAAACCGAAAACTACACCAACGTAGCAAGAAGGAAGTTTGAGTCCGGCTGATGACTCGTTAATAAAACAAGCGCTTCTTGGGAGGCAACCCGTGTGTTTTCTATTTGCAATTTTATTTCTTAGTTTATTTTTAAAAAGGTGATTATATCCCAAAGTTTCTCTAATCCCTTAGTTGAACTTAAGTGTGGGGGTGTATCACTGACTTTTAATAAAACGTAGACATATTTCGTGTGTTTCTTTTTGTCTTAAGATTACTGCAGGTAATGATTACAAAGTATGGACACTTGGATCAAAGAATCTTCTGAAGCAAGAAAATATGGTTTATTCTCTTATTTCCCTATTTTCATTCTTTTCGTATATCACATTGAGGATAATGCTTAACTTAAGTGTAGGAGGGGGGGGGGGTGAATAGGAAAATAAGGATAAATTGTAAGTTCTGAGCTAAATTTTAAATTTTGTTTACCCTTATGATCTAGTTCTTTGTCATTTAAAGGATTATATTAAAGTAACTGGATCTATCCACTGGTAAAACCTGTAATTTTTGAAAAATTGAGATGTGTCCCGATTAATATTGCAATCCATTCTGGGATCGATAACATTAGCTAGCACATGTTATAGCCCTTTTCACTACAATGTGAGGAATTTAAGCCTGTTTCGTATATAGCATACATCTTTTATGCTTTGATCTTTTGCTATGAGTGTGCCGGTGATTTTATTTATTCTAGAACTTGTACTTGTAAATCATTACGAGACCGTTGTGAGATCATTTTTTTTCAGTGATATAAGTATATATGCGTGATAAGAGGCAACCTTAGGATTTAACCCAAATAAGCCTTCCAAATTGATATTTAGCTAGTTGCATTGACTAGTCAACCACCAGTATAAACCTTTTGTTAGCGTTTATCTTTAGCGCTAGATACCCCTAGTTACACCCTCTGAGCCTTTTTTTTTTTTTTTTTGATAAAATCCAGAAAAATACAAAAAGATTTTACACTTTTAGCCTAGCCTTACCCTGAGTCAAGTCTTGGTTGGTTGCTAGCTATTTGGCAAGATGGATGTTATGTGGGAAATCATGAAAGTATGCAGAAAGTTGTAAACTCCAAAAGTAGTTATCGTAGTGAAGTCATCACAACTATAAGATGACATGAGATTATGTTTAAAAAAAAAAGTCATCGCAACAACAAGATGACAAAAATAGCCAATGAGCTATGAAATAATGTAAAGTGCAATCAAGTGTGGAGTTTTTCAAGAATGCATGATAGCGGTTCGAAATAGCTAGTAACATCTGGGCAATAGACTTTGACTATTTTTCATTCCTTTCAACCTTTTCTAAAAATATAATATCCCATGCCTTATTCCTACCCTTTTGACTTTGTGAAATTATCAAGTATATGGACATGTAGTGACCATCCGATTTCTTGAAGAATTAAATAACGTTGCTAGCGATCTAGTGTGTATTTTGGTGACCATCCGTTATGCAAATAACGTTGTCAGCGATCTAAGATATACCCTGGTGACCATCCGTTATTTGGTGATGCGAGAATTCGTTGTTAGCGATCTATTATGTTTTGAATTGGTGTACGAAATGGTTCATAGGAAAACTTCATCACCGTGAAAGTAACACACGAGTCTCCAAAGTAATAGTGATAGCAAAGGGTTTAACAATCGGTAATCATAGTAGGGAGTTCGAAATTGTTTCAAATGCTAAAGGTGAGGCATAGAAGGGTCGTTGTCAGTATTAGAGTGATCAATTAACCAATTCCTTGCAGGAATGAAATCGAAGTTAACTATCCAAAGATTAACAGATCAGCATAGCAAAACTTATCGTTCAAAAGTGAGAGGGAAAAACATTCTTATACTCGTGGTTAAACGCCACAAGACTTCTCATAGGGACAGAGATGGGTGAACCGAAATCAAATAGTGTCGGAAGATTCATAGACACTTATCAAAAGCAAAAGACAAATAACAAAATATATCGAATACGTCATCGCCATGGAGGTTCTCAGAGTGCCCGAAGAGGCGTCAAAATGATTAACGAAAGGATCAGAGACCAGAGTCAAAATCTGATGATAAGGATCAAATAGTGTCAGGCAATTATTATGAAATTCTCAATGCCTTCAAGATTTAATCAGGTTCAAATCTTAGGTGGTGCAAAGCATAAGCTTCCAATTTCCAAAAGTGATATCAACAGGATCTAACCAAAAGCAAGGCACGAATCAGAGTGATGCGGAAGCAAAGATATTTAAGCAAATGCCTTATATTCTACCCATTCCTCACCGGTCAAAACTTAGGTTCCTATGGGGAGATCCTAAGCAAATTTTCAAAGGTTGTCTTACGAGCGCCTACAGGGAAAACTTAGTGGTCCTAACTTACACAGGCCAAGGGTAAATGTATTACGAATCGCAGCCTGTCGCTCTGATACCATAATTGTAACACCCCAACCCGACAAGGGTAAAGATATCACAAAAATGGTTTCATATCAGATCAAAACAAAGCATACATTTACAGTAATACAAGAATCTCAAAGGTTACAAATGAAATACTGAAATTACAAGGTTACAAATGCGAATACAAATTCTAAAAATATAATATCTTCTAATCAACTCTAATCCAGAATAACTATCAAGTCTTCTAAGTCCAAGGTTCTCTCCACTCATACCCAGCTTCCAACTAAAAACCTGCCGCAGGAAAAGAAATGCGGCTGAGCTTAAAAAGCCCAGTGAACAGATATATATAAACGAAAATGAAGCAAAAGAAAACGAACATGTATAGTTTAGTGCATTGGGTTTACAAAGGTATAATCAAAGAGTACAAAGTAAGAAAGGGAAAAGGGTCAGTAATCCACCACGAGCCCGAACACAAATCAAATATAGTAACCATGTCTTCATAATCATATAGAGGGGAGACCTCTCAGATAATCAGATAATATGAGGGGTGTCCTCATTCTTCAAATGGAGTAGCTAACTCCCGAACTTGTGAAAGACGTGGATTGCACCCAGCATCAGTCACCGAACAATATATAATATCAAATCATGTTAAGTCCACGAACACGGACACGAACCTAGGATTGCAACCCATACGTCCCCCGAACAATAATATTGGCCATAATAAATATAATGTGCATGCAACGAACAATATGGGGACGGTGTGAGAAATCACTCACCCACACGTGAGTCATGCCACTGGTGCATCAATGACACGGCCATGTTACCTTCATGGCTAGGAAACGAACTTGGCTCGGGTATCAAACTGAAGGGTCAAAGGTCCAAATCACAGCAAAGATCCAAATCATAGCAAAGGTTCAAATAGTCTAAGTCATCATCGGAGGTTCAAAATCAAATGGTTCATTTAAAGTAATCTTTATCAAATGATTTTCATAAAAATAATCTTTAATAACGGTTTTCACAAAAGTAGTCTTTAAACGTAGTTTTCATAAAAGCTTAGCCAAATTCCAATTAAAAGTGGTATCGCATATTTCATAAACATCAATTTAAAATAAGTTTTCCTCAAAACATTTCCATGATATAATCGAAAAGGTTTTCACATTTATTTACCAAAATCAAATGAACCCTCGAAGTATCAAGTGATTCGAACACTAATATCACAAGGTCACGAACGAATATCAAATGGATCATTATAGAGGCTCAAAGCAAAAAGGGTCATATCGAACATCAAAGTCAAAATGAATCAAACCTACGAACCAAAGTGTAAGGGAACATAGCAATGGCTTAGGGAATCTTAAAAATGAATCAAGATTAATGAGTCATGAGAAAGAAGACACCCTTACTGAAAAAGGGTAGAATATCTGTACCTTATACCGCACGTGCAAACATATCTAGAAATACAAAGATCGGAAACAACTCCATCTTCAGCGAATCTACACGAATGCATAGTCGTCTTATTATTAATATCTTCTTCAAATCAGATTTCTCATTTTAGTCGGCTTTCCATTTTTAGTAACTTTCCATTTATAGCAGATTAGCAAGTTTCAATTTTTAGAAAGTTTCCTTATTTAGTAAGTTTCCAAAAATAGCCATTTCCATAATTAGACAATTTCCACAAAGTAATTAGGTTAAGTCATTAAATTAGGATTATTATGGACATAATGTATGTTTTAGAAAGTTACCAAAGTTTAAGGTTATATATAACAAGTTTCCATATTTTAGGGTTTTAATTGTAAATATCCCAAAGTTAAGGGTTTTAATGAAAATATTGCAAGTTACTAATTTACAACACATATTTTATTCATAATCACATTTTAGTCCTTTAAGTTTCATAATTTACAATTTACACCCTTTATTTATCAAAATTACAAAATAAACCTTATAATTATATAATTTACAAATTAACCCGTATTATATCCTTAATTACACAACAAACCTTTAAATTTATTAATTTACAGGATATACCCTCAAATATAAGTGTGGTACGAATTCAAACCCCCAAGTTTCGCATAATTACATTTTTAGTCCCTTTAATTTATAAACTTACAATTTACATCCTTATTTAATTATAATTGCAAATTAAACCCACAAACATCCAAATTTACATATTACCTCCCTAATAATATTATTTACCCAGAATAACCACAAGTTTCCTGATTTTACACTTTTAGCCCCTCCTTTTAATTAATTTGCAACACTAACCTTATAATTACACTTAATTCCAAACCTTGCATATTTTACACATAAGGACCCCATCTTATAATTTTTACACATTGCTACAGTACTAATTAACATTATAAAAATATCCATGAAGTTTCATTAATGGCAAAACACACCCCTATATTTTCTAAATCCCATCGTTAATCACAAAACCATCTCAAACCTTAACCCTAGCTTCACTAATCATTACCCCATTAGTTTTAACTCATTAATTACCATTTAATACAACCAAATCCAGAATTCTAGCCCTAATCTCAAATCGTAGCTAGGGTTTTACACTTTTTCTCTTCGATTTAAATAAGCCCGATAGGAACAAATTTTTTTATGATCGTCCAAAGTTTCAACAAATCGAACTAACATTTTTCCCAGGTCATATGATGACAATAGAACTCAGGAAAATTATAAGAATGACTCAGAAAAAATCGTATTACATGCTTTACATTTTATACGCGTATTATACAATATTAATTCGAACGACCCTTTTTATCTTGCATGATTCGATTATAATATTTTTCATAGGTCTTATATGATGAAAGAAACATGGGAAAAATACCAGATTGAAGATCGAACGTGTGGATGAGTCGCAATGAATTAACACTTGTCGGATGGGCTTTTCGAACCAAAACTCCCTAGCGATCGAACGAGCACACCCATGACTCCAAAACTATTTTTCCCCACTCCTTTTGATGATGAACAACATGGGAAAAATGTTCCACAAGCTCCAGAAATTCGTATGGTGGCGTGAAAGATTTTTGTGTGTGTTTTATGTTTTTCGGTAATATTATTTAGGGTTAAACGTGGTTTGCTAGTATAAGGGGGAATGTGCTGTGACTTTGGGGGGGGGGGGGGGGGAGGAGGCAAAAATCACAGGATTCTAATGACCAAATCAATTTAGTATTATTTCCTTAATTTTCTTTGCATTAAAATGGATTTAAATTAATTATAAAGTTTAATTAATATAAATAATATGTATAATAATATTTTCGGTCCACATGTGTGTACAAATAATTTTAGTACTTCCCAAAATGTCAAATGTGATAGTAGAATTAATTTTACTTCATATCTTGATCATCTCCCGAAGTTTGGAATTCATTTGGTACTTTATAAGCTTAGTAATCAAAGTTTAATATTGTAGGCATTTTGGTCTTTTTACACGTTTCAGATTTTTGGGTATTGTATCTATACTTGGTGCTCACGCCATTTCGGTGTAGTTTTGTTTCTTGTACAAGCTTATGGTAATATTTAAATCATGACTGAGCAAATGAGTGTGATTTCTCTTATATACTCCACCATACAAATGTGTGTTTTGAGTGAATTATATTTTATTTCCCTTCGTGAGGTGTTTAGTAATGTATATCAAGCAAGAAAATCATTTGGGTATTGTCAAACATCTCGATGCTTCAACCATAAAAGCTTAAAATGGTGAATCTAACTTTTACCCGTACTTGGTAGATTTGCATCACATCTTTTTAAACATCCTTGTGTACCATGTGGATAATAGTTTTTATTGCTAGATTTGCTTGAGGGCAAGCAAAGTTCAAGTGTGGGGGATTTGATAACGCTCAAATTGTGCATGTTTTTAGTAGCGTTATTCGTGTTTTTATGTATGTTATTTGGTTATATTTATATGCTTTTGTTACTAAATCATACCAAAGTGTGTTTGCAAAGCATATGTAGCCAAAAACAGGAAAAAGGAAGAAAAAGATGAGAAAAAGGAGAAAGAAGGAAATATTTATGAAAGTGCGAAGATTCTTATACAAAGACCAAATCAAAAAGGCATTTCAAAGAATGGGGGTCCAAGTATTCTTGTCGATTAGCTTCAAAGATGATTGAAAAGATCAAGTTTGGATGAAGAACCAAAGACCCAAAAAGGAAAAATCAAGCCAACACGACAAAAGTCCAAAATGTTCCAAAACAGCAACCATCCATCCGATCGGAGGCTGCCCGCAACCGATTCGGATGGAGGCAATTACGAAGACCAACCGATCGGTTGGACATATTACCGATCGGTTGGAAGCTTGCTGATTTACCAAAACTTCATCATTAAGTTTTGTCTTTTCATATATCCGGTTCTAAGGCTTTCTAATAAGGATTCTAGGCTCTTCTAAACTACTTGGAGGACAAGTGAAGCATTAATGAACCAAGACCCTTGGGAGGAGTATTAATAGGATCATTTGTGGAATATTTAGTGTGCTAATTCTTAATCAATAAGCTAGTAATCATCCACCACTCATCAAATACTCTCAAATTCGTCCTTAAAAGTCCAGGAGCAGTTGGAGAGTCAAGAATTCATTATTTGGAGGTCAAAACATCAAGAAATCAACACCAATCCTTGGGGTATCATTACTTTATCATTTGTAATCTATTTCCAATCATTGTAAGACTTTCAATTATGGTTTCTAATGTTCAAAGTGCTGAGATTATGTTCATGTTTGCTATGAGTGGCTAGTGCCTTTGTGCACTTGCTTAGATGATGTGTATTACCAATTGATATACGTATGATTGTGATGACATGTTTTAATTCAATTTCAAGTTGATTCTAAGATCCAATTGTGATTAAGTTTTTTAGTGAAATTTGTTGAATCAAGTTTAATTAGTTGCCAATAATTTTAAGGGTCGAAAGAACTATTGTTATTCAACTAGTTATAATCATTTGTCTATGAGTGATTGTTTTTACCCATTATTCTTGATTACACAAAGAAAGTTAATTGTGGTTGTAATGAGATTGCTTTTGTCTATCAAAAATAGGATTGATGGTAAACCATTTCAAGGGTCGAAAGATTAATAGTTTACTCTCAATTGTGACCTTTTGTCTATGATCGGTTACCTTTTGTATTGACCATTTCCTAAGCTATTTGATTAAGCAAAAGATGATTTTTGTGTTTAAGGTACACCAACTTATGAACCTTGAATTGATCTTGAATTGAGTGGTTAAACGTAACGCTTGTTTTTATGAACTAAAATCTTGACGAAGGTTTAATTTGTAGAAACAATAGATTAGTTCACTAAACTAATTATCATAACCAACATGTTGTCCAAAGTTATCACAATCATGCTTATCAAGGAGTAGTATGCTAGTCTAAGCAAGTGTAGTTTTTAATCATTTGAATTATTCTATTTTTAATTACTTGTTAAGGAATTTACTTCTAGTAGCTTACAATTCGATTCACTACACAAATCCCTGCGAACGATCCCGACTTACCATCATAATCTTGCTATAACGGACGAGTTCACTTGCTCGTATGTGTTGTTTCTAGATTCGGTAATTCGACCTTTATAAATTTAAAACTTGTACTCACACACGACACATCAGGGAACAAACGGCTCATGAAAATAGGCATGACAGTGGGTTCTAGGGCTTAGGCTAACTACACAATAGTTTTGATAAAATAAACAGTAATGTGGTCCATTAAACAATTTGCATGTTCCTCACCCCATAGTTGTAAAATAAGTATAAGTAAAGTGGGGCTATAAACTCACCTTAATTAACTGAACAGTGAATGCTGTGAATTTAGAGAGTGTACGGCACCAACACGCGACCTAGATTAATAAGTCATGTTTTACTTCATGGACTAAATTAAGTCTCCACGAAATTTAATTCAAAAGTTTTAAAGTGTTTATGTTGTTGTTGCTTGTGTGGCAGCAAATGAGTTTAAAAATAGTTTTCTAAGTATTTGTGGGTATTGGCTCTTGGAAGTGCTTAAATATATGACAATGAAGGTATCGAAAACGTATAAGATTTTGATTGACGGAAATAGAGAGACGATGAAATGAAGGGATTATGAACAAGAATAGACGTTGTCGAGATATGGAATGTTAAGAATATGTAAATTAGTCGTTATAAAAATATATGTTTTGATATGTAAGAGTATTATTTGTAAATGATGATTTTCATCTAAATGTTTAGTGACTTGAGAATTTACGCATATCGGTTGTACAATAAATGTTTTGTTTATCCGTTTTAAATAAAATATAACAAGTTCATTTATTTAATAGAAATTGGTCATGACTCGTGTACGTATGTTAATTTCTTGGTTGATCATGGTTATATGTGTTTAGAAAATATTTGTTTCTAACGTTTGTTATAAAAACTCAAGTAAGGATTTTGCTATAATTCCGTTTTACGTGTTCTCAATTTTGATAACGATATAAATAAGATAGATGTTTATTAGC
The DNA here is from genome assembly GCA_021014915.2 of Artemisia tridentata subsp. tridentata. Classification (NCBI taxonomy): domain Eukaryota; kingdom Viridiplantae; phylum Streptophyta; class Magnoliopsida; order Asterales; family Asteraceae; genus Artemisia; species Artemisia tridentata. The sequence goes on from CP139507.1 coordinate 14,681,621, forward strand.
TTAAATCCGAAATAATGTTTATAATAGGTGGTAAAATTGTTAACCCTTACATGTGTTTCCTTAAAATCGATATAAATAAATGGTCATTTGTATAAAGAGTTTATATTTGGTGACATATATATGTGTACATATCGTTTGTGTCATAATTAAATATTTTCACAATTGACGTGAGTTTTTGACGATGTTACGTGACAAGTTATAAATCGAGAGTGAGTTGTAAAATAGATTGGTTTTGAGATCACGACGATACATATTTTAAACAACGGTCACGATATGAAGTTTTGTGTTCTCGACTTTTAAATATGTCGATTATATATATATATATACACACGACCACAAATTTTTATTGCCACCTCCTTGTTGGGCTGTGGCCCAACTAAAGTTAAAGGAGGGGGAAGATTAGTTGGGCTAGACTGGACATTAACCACCAAGGCACCACGTTGGGCCTGGTGGGCCATGAACAGCAGCAATATTTCACTCTACATGGACCGGACTTAAGTTATTAAGTAGGATGAGCTTAAGTGGAGTGGGCTGGAATTTCTGGTGCTATACACAAATACACACACAAAAGTCCAAATGGGACTTTTTGTGTCGCTTGGAGTACAAAAGTTGATACGCTCGACACAAATAATTTTTTTAGCACCATTAAGTCGTGTTCGAGTACAACTCGACTGTATGACTTAATGACCATCCAATTTACACGAGGTGGTGGTTTTGCTTTGACAACCTGGTTTCACAAGTTTCGTCCTACTTAACCAAAGTCTTGATGTAAGACTTTGGTGCTAGAATTAGTAGAAAAACAACTCAACTCTCTTTTGAGTTTTCGACCACAACTGGACAACCAAAAATACCCTTATTGGTGTTATTGTGGGGGTTTTGTGGGAGGATTGAACTCGACAACCCCTTTGTGGGTTCGAGTTAGAATTGAGCAAGACATTCACCCCATTGGGGTTCGACTGGAACTAAACCAAGGCAATACTAGACTTGAACCAAAGATAATCGACCAACATTTCTCAAAACCATTTTGACCATTACTTGTGTTGCAAGTGGGTGAGTTGTGAGGTTATTCCACTCGGCTGAACGAGGATTAAACCAAGGCAAGCACACCCTTCATGGTGGTTTCCTGGTGAAGGGTAAGTTGACAAGAAGCTCGACCACGTCACACCCCTTTTGGGGTGGTTTTTCCTCGGTTAGGGATCACCACAGCACACCCTATTTGGGTGACTGTTGGGTGAGGTTTGACTGGACCAAATATACAACATCACACACCCTTGTGAGGGGTGGTTTTACACGATTAGAAAACCTCTAACACACCCTTGCGGGTGTGGTTTTTACTTGACCCAAAGACAACCATAATTCCTTAACCTAGACCTAGTTCTAAGGTTTTAAACATGCTAATTCGAGGGGAGTTCTTGACACCAAATACAAATCAATAACAACCATTCCAGATTCATTTCGAGACCTCTCAACTTAATGACTACCAACGGTAAACTGAAAATATTTAACTCGAACAAAGATCGACAACAACAACTAACAAAGATGGTTTAAAACTAGTGAGCCAAGTTTAAATTTCATTAAGTCTTTTTAGCCACAAAACAACAACAACAACAACAATATTTCACAAAATTTTGATTCAACACAATGATAACCACAATTACTCGCGAGTTAAAGATTTACATAAACCAATTGAATGTTAACCGAATAACAATTAATGGAAATTAAAGAGTTTGGAGACAAGAAGGTTTTATACCCTTAGAGTGGATCGACAAGATGACCCGAGAACTTGGACACAGAAGCTATTCGAACAATCCCAATCCAAACCCTAGATATTCCAATTCGAACCCCAGCCAAATATACTCCAATCAAATTGTTGCCCTTCGAATCTCTATGAATCTCGATAAGCTTTTGAGTGAATGAATGGATTTGTGTGGATTGACTGGGTTTGGGATAGCCATTAAAAAGATGAATTTCTAGAATGGATTCATCATGCTTTCGATCCTTGGGAGTGAAATATTTCCGATTGAAGCTATGGTTATCCTCTGTCCTCATCACCTCCTTTCGTCCTCACTCGTTGACCTTTGGGGAATACACATATGAGAGAGACGGATATCTTTTGGGTTGAAGAGAAAGCATATGAGGCCATAGCTTGATGGTGATGGATCGATTAGTTCTCTGGGTTTGTGGAATCGCAGACAAAAGATGGAAGGAGATAAGGGAATATGGGGGAACGTGTGAGTGGGGAATACAGGAAGAGATAAAGAAAATAATTGTAGTTAAGGTTTTATTAAAAGAGTGTGTAGAGTATACCCCGTGTCCCGCTGAGCTGAGGTGAAATCGGGTTTTTCCGGTTTCGATATAAACGTGGAAAAATAAATTTTGGAGACGTTTTTATAAAACTGACATAAAAATAGAGTTTGTTGACTCAAAAATGAATCCTGGGATTAATTCGTTACTGATGTGGTGTCAGTACGCGTGTGGTTTCGTTTTTCAGTAAAAGTGAGATAACCTCTCCCTTTTATTACGTTATAGTCTGTAAATGTGAGAACGGGAAAAATTCACTGTTCCTGGTGAGATTAAATAGTCTTGGTGAGTTACTGTGTGATACAGTGTGCGGGTTTGTTTTCCCGTAATAGTTATGTAAGCACATAAATGCTTAGTTTAATAGTTTAGTCATAATAAATCGACAGTTATTATTAAAATATTAGTGAAAAATTACCGTTTGTCACACCATGGGTCCTATTCCGACTCCGATAATCAGAAAGGTATTTCTTTTCTTGACTGCACTGTAAGAAGAAGGTCAATTGTTATTACTTTTATTTTATTTTTAGTTAATTTATTCTATTTTGATTTGATTTTAAAATGATAGCAGCTTTAAAAGAAAGGCTTAATCAATTAATAATATAGCCTAACAATGGGATAAATTAATAGTTAAGCACGTCAAATTTTAGCTTTATTCTCATCTAAGTGGGTGTTTAGGATGCTTATTCAGGTTCTTAACTGATTTTATAGAGGACATAAGCAAATTTGAGTGTTTAAAAAGTACTTATATTTATGATTCTTTTTGAATTTATACGCGCTTTTAAATAAGCATGCTGATTTTTTTTTATACGAGATAAGCACATTTGGATAGGCACCACACTTTAATGACTCAATATGTTGTGACAGGGTAGTATATAGTACCTAAAATTTGTTGCTTAACTGATGACCTTATAGTATTATACTGAATCTATTCATATATCATCCGTTTGTTGCATTCTAATGGAAATTCTATTTAGGGAACGTCTTATCCTAGCAAACAATATGTTCAACAGTTTGCGCTTATAACGTATGTGTCAGTTTGCCCTTATTGTGCTCCATCATAGTTTTTGGTAGATGTAATGGTGGTGTTTGGATTTTTGTTCACAAACTACTGATGTGATTATAAGAGTTGAAGTTGTAATAATCACTTTTAATGTTACGATAATGATATTCTACTTTTCATTATTTAAACATTTGACCAGTTTCGTATATTTTACAAGTGAACAACGCATTAGTTATGAAAACAAAGCTGCAAATTTTGTGGGGGTAGGGAATGTGTTGATAATTGTAGACGTGACAAGATGGGTGAGTAAGGTAAAACGGGTGACTTTTTGATATACGTTCATAACAACTATGGTCAAGCTAACCTGCAAAGACATTTTCCTTTGCCTGACATTTACCTTAATTTAAAAACAATCATGGTTTTCACCTGTTTTACCTTAACGCTAAGTAGTTGTACTTTACCTTAATGATTAAGCGGATGTACCTTTTCAGTGGCTATATCTATAAATCAATGTAAAAATAAATATATGTACCTCAAGAATTAACATTTCACTTTTTTAACAATAATACTCTCTAGGTATGTATGAAAATGATTTAGTATGCGTAAAATCCGACTTTATGTGGATATCAACAAGATGTCGTTGAATATGTTTGTTGAGCAAAAAAGTGAACGAAAATGGGCCATTTGCTCTGCTGCTAATTCATAGCAAACAAAGATGTGCCCATTTGCTCTACTGTTAATTCATGGCAAACATGTACATATATTGGTTCAGTCAGCTCTTCAACAACCTGAGTCATACAGCTACTAAACTCATGGCAGTTATTGAGGAAAATCATAAAATCAGACTTGAAACAGCTAGCAACATTTGAGAAGAATTTTAAGGTAAATTGATAAACAATGCTCTATTATATCTTTATAATTTATAATAACGTCAAACCTAAACATCTGAGATCAATATTAACATCCAGATATGTGCGTTGGTAGTTAGGTATGTGTCCTTAACTTGCAGGCTAGCAGAGGAGTGGGAAGAGTTGCGGGCTAAGATGGATCGATTATCTAAGGACCGGATTAAAGCGAGATACATTTACCTTTCTTGAGGAAGAGATCATCCTCACTTTTTATGGCATGCTACGGAATAAGTATGAAAAAATTATACACCACTTATTTATTTTCTGATTTTTACCGTAACAAGTAAATACTTAATTATTCTCTAATTCTGGTTTCGGTTTGCAGAATATGAAGATTTCGCCATTTGAAATATGGGAAATTCTTGTGTGACCCTAGGTAAATCTAATAAGAAGAAGAACAACAAACCAAACTATTACTCGAACTCTTTTCGTAAAAGACTAGACGCTGTAAATGAGATCAACTTTCATGTATTAAAAGACCCGGTGGGTCATGACATCACACAACGTTACAATATTGGACGAGAGCTAGCCAGAGGTGAGTTTGGTGTAACAATCTAGGACGGGAGCTTAGAACTATTGTAGATATCAATGATGTTAGAAGAGAGGTCGACATCATGAAACATTTGCCTAAATATCAAGATATGGTGACAATAAAGAACGCGTATGAAGATAATAAAGCAGTGCACACACTTATGGAATTGTGCGAGGGTGGAGAGTTGTTTGACTGGATTGTGGCTCAGGGACACTATGCAGAACGTGCTGCAGCTGCGATTATATGGTTGAAGCATTTCGTGAAAGGCGAGATCTTTTGCTCATAGCTTTTCGGGAATTGGATAGTGTGACAATATCTGAACCACATGTACATTTACTTTTTTGTTACTAGACATTAGAGTTTATAAAACAGGTGAAAGGGTTTTATACAGGAAAGTTGGTTATAATAATGTTTAACAATTATTGGTTATAAATAGTTGACACTTATTTAGTTACAAGACACTTTTTTCGTGGACAACCTCTAATATATACTGTAAACTTTATAGGCTTTATCACATCGGGTTTGCAACTTAAATAATCATCATGCATATTCTTAGGTAGCAATATTCTAAAAACTCCTCTCACACCGCTGGCGACTGTCACAACAATTTGGTTCCTTTCGTGGCTGTTTGGGATTTCCTGCTTTTCGTGCTTATGCTTGAGTAGTACGTAATCACAGGTTAACAATGACCGCTCCAGGATATAGTGTTAGGATCTATGTGTGTCTTAAAAAATACAACAGGTTCAAAGGGTGCTTAAAGCAGGTGGCCTATACATATTTGTGGTACATGTAGCTGCCAAAGGTACTAAACTGAATCTGCATTAGACTACTCAAGAAGCCGAGAGACTGTAGAATTGCCCTAGCTGAAGCTGAAAAAATAAAAGAAGATATGCAAGTAGGTATTAAAAACAACGCTTACATGAGGCTGAAACTACCACATGGATAAAACATGTATTATCACTGGATATTGCGAAGGGCTTATAATAGTTGTGGCTTTTAGCTCACTATAAGATTGTAGAAATGAGTAGTACAAAAAAATATTTTAGATGTTGGATTCTTAAATGACCGAGGTCGCGTGGTTGTTCCTTCTATTACCTGATTTGATTTATTAATATTTTTTTGTGTGTGCAAGTTCAAGTATGAGGATGAAATGGCCAGAAAGAACTTTTAGTTAGTACATTAGAGGAAGCTTTTGTGTATATGTTGATCAGTTCCTATTGCATGTGGATACAATTAATTATATAAGTGCTGTGACAAAGACAATGTCGCACCAACCTAATCTCAATTCACTCTGCGACAACGCGCGGGTTAAAGACCTAGTTTAATAAAAAGATTGATCTTTTTAAATGGTAGGCTAAAGGACCCATAAGATTATTGTACTATTAGTTAACTCACATAGAAATTTACACATTCTTTGTTTAGAAATTCGATTGGCCCAATAAAATGCCTTTTTGCAGTTTTGATTGCTTTTGGCCTTGTGAAAATTCACCAAAAGGTTTAGAACCAATGGGAAGTTTTGATGTCTTTCACCTCTTTTAAGGGTTGATTCACCCATTCTCAATGACTTAACTCAAGACAATAAGCACAAGTTTGAATAACATTTAGCAATGAGTTAGGATTGAACTAAAACCTATTTCTCTATAAAATCTTATTTACCGATCAACTGAACATTTGCGGTGAAAGAGTGATGTATACCATTTGCCTAACTTCATTAACTTTGAAACGAACAATCAACACTTCTCAATTCATATACCTACAAAACATATTAAATTCAATCTTAATTTCTTATTTAATCATTAGGAATTTAGATAGTAGTTTAAAGCAACCTATTAAGTTGTAGTAAAGTGATTAAGGTGGGTTGTAGTTTTTTTAAGAACCATAAATCTTATAAGTAATGATGGGCACCAAAGTGAACGCATGTGGGGGGTTAGCAATGGAAAAATAGACCAATATCGCTCATCATTAGGCTGGATGCAGTAAGGAAGGTTAATCCTTCCCATTTTCTCTGTCACGTCAGCTTTCTTTCTCCAGCGACCTTCATGCGATTGGGTGCCCCAGTAACGCGACCTACACTACAAAAAACATACCCCACAAAAATACATTTTCTACACACACAAAAAAATAAATAATAAAAATAATATATATATATATATATATATATATATATATATATATATATATATATATATATATATATATATATATATATATATATATATATATATATATATATATATATATATATATATATATATATATAATGGGTGATCTAGATCGCAGTGGCAACCCTAATCCACAAAAAAAGAGGGATTGATCAAGTGCCCCAGTAAAGGGATTGAATAGCGATCGACTCAATCAATCGGTCGAGTCCAATTACTGCATCCAGCCTTATCGTATCTCTATCTCAAATCAAATATGTCCACAACCATTATCTTATGTATTTGTGGCCCATTATGGAAATATGACTTAATTATAAGTATATATTAAGGGAGCTAGAAAACGCGGTCGTTTTGCGTCTGGGTTTCCCGCCATTTTTTTTGGGCTTACTTTGGCCCGGTGAATCTTGCCCAATCATCTTCACATATACCCATACCCAGTACCCACCTTATTATTATATGAGGTAGTTGCAAGAACAAGCTAGAACAACACCGAACAATCTCAAGCCACACAAATAGTTGCCATCTTTTCGCTGATCGGCTAACATATGCTCAAGATATCTCTTTTCAACCATGTAAGTTTTTTTATTTGTATTCTTTATTTTTACTCTTTATGCTTTAGTTTTGGTTAACTCATGATTTATTTGAGGTATTTTTTTTAGTTTTAATTTTTTTTTTCAAATTAGGGTTTCGTTGTTTTGGGGGTTTTGTTCATTTGGGGGTTTCGTTGATTTGGGGATATGCCAATTGTTAACATACTATTATTTTCTTCTTTATTGTAGAGAGCCTGGTATTGGTCATGTGTTGCAGAAATTGAGACTGAGAAAAACATTGAGGTCAAACATTTTCAGTTCTTGAGATTTCAATATTAAAGACTAATACTTTATATATTATTTGTTAAAGATTGTTATAAAAAATATGTGTAACAGGAAGAGGTGGCTGACTCGAGGTGGCCGTCTTGACGGCGGCGGTGTAGCAGGTATTCCGTTGGTATTCCATGATTTAAGTTTAAAAATGCAATTTAAATGTATTGACTTTTGAAGTATGAAGTAATGGTATGAAAAATGTTAAATCTAGCATATTTTTGGGCGTGTAGGTCTTTGAGATTGCTTATTGAAACTATTTTATGGTTATTGTGCTTTGCTGCTGCAGATAAACAGTTTTGTAGTGTTTGGGATTTAGATGTGTTGACCAGGAAGTGGCAATTCAAAAAATAGTAAAGGTTGTATATCATGCTTCCACCTACAATTAAAACAATACTTTTTCTTTCCACTGTTTGCAACATAATGAAATTTCTATATGTAGGTATGCGAAAGTTGACAGTCAAACAACATGGTCGGGTTGAAGAAAAAGACCAGTGATGATTGGGGATTGATATGTGAGAGAGGTTTGTAGGTATATGTAAGTTCTATCTTGATATTCATATGGGTTTTAGTAGTTTTGGCAAAAAAATTATTGCATAATCTATCAGTAGGCAATAGAGGGATTTAGGGTCTCAGAAGTGGTGGATTCAAATGGACGATAGATGAGCATTGGGTCGGCATAACTCATGTTAGTGGTGGTGTGCCGTTAGACGCCACAGGAACACCAATCGGTTTTTGAGAAACGAGTTTTGCCAGCAAGGAGATTTCCAATAATTCATCAGTAATGAAGATATTCTCACGTGTATAGCTAAACTGATAAATCCTGTGCAGATTCCAAATGGTGCACCACTTGACATAATAGGAAACGAGTATGATCTTCTTTTTTTTGCCCACGCGTTTCGTGTAACTGACGTGTGTTTTTTTTTCAGGTTCATTTCACCAGTCTTATCGAGGTTGTAATAATGATGCATGATCTTTAAGACTTTAACAAACAATAGTAAGAATGTACTCGCAAAAGGAGTTTCACTCCGATGCACACAGGTGTTTTATAAGCTTATACATATCGATTGTCAAACTTGAAGTTACTCTCATTCAACTAATTAGTGGTCATTCTTTGTTGTATTCAATGTAGGCCAATGTGAATCGGGAGAAGGCCGTTCAACCGCTGACGACAGTTGACCATGCCCGTTGACGACGTTGATGATGATTTAGATTCTCTAACAAGGTATTATTGCTTTTATTTGTAAGTTCCATGATACTCAATTCTCTAACAAACATTATACAACAGCCTTACCAGTGATGCTTCAGTTTATGAAATCACAAAGTTTGAGAACATACCAACTAATGGAATTTCAAACCGTCGTTGCACATTCATGTCAACTAATGGAACATACCAGCAGCCTTACCAGTAATGCTTCACTTCTCGGTTCTCACACATGCGCGCGGGTCTGACCAGTTGCGTCTGATTCCAGGAGCTACAAATCAACGCTCTCAATGCCTTCGTAGGAAGCAGAAAGATCGGCCCCTGTGTCTGTTAATTGCTGTGAAAGCAATAACGCACTTGACAATGGTAAAAAGGTATTTCTGGATTCATCTACTTTCATGAAATAATCATATTACTTTTCTCAAACTGAATTTGACATGTTATTAAATTTTTTTCGCCCGTGAATGCCATATGTATATTTAATCTGCCTATGAATACAACGGTCATACAACTTGCGGAACTGAGGCATGGTATTAAATCTAGAGATATGGGGAAGAGAATAGATACATAAACTGTGACCAAAAGTTTTACATTGTCGGCGCATGTGTTGCATAATTAGTTTACATTCATTAACACCGATATTTGATCACCTCATAATATAGATTTGTGCATGTGATATAGGTTATATGTTGGCTCCAATTTATGCTTAAGATGGCTCCGTTGTCTTGAGTTATGTTACTAAGGGATGTTCTAGAGAACGGGTCGTGGGTAGTACAGGAAAGTTGCGTCAGCAACAATTGCAGCTGCATGTGGGCTGGAGCTTTCATGAGCCTTAAAATCCTCAATGTGAGTTGCGACCAGATTAGGCTTGCAAACCCGCAGTGATGATACAATCGCAGCAGGATCCTCCTACCTCATCCAGGTTTTTTTTCAAAATTCTTTAATGCTTCTATGTTTGGTACAATTTTGTTACTTTAGAAGTATAGTTGGAATTACTATTGTCTCTTAAGAGTTCATGATAGTTTTAATTAGGCAAATACCAGTACATCAATGCCGTTACCCAGTTCATTGATGGATACAACCTTTGGGCCAAAGCAATTGATGTGATCGTGAACAACACCAGGCCACATTCCACAGTTCAAGATAGGTGAACCAAATATTCTACTGTAAACAACACCAAACGTAGCGTAACATGCATAACTGATGTGACTGTAAACAACCGGTCCGTATCTATTTATTTGATATTCAGTGTTGTCTATTGCTCTTTGTTTTCTATTGCTCTTTGTTTAGGAAATCGAATGGTATTGGTGCCTGCCATGTGGGTTAAGGAAAATGCTGCTAATGAATATTTGCAAAGAAGATGTCAAGAATTCTAGGATTGTAATTGGATAACTATTTTTCCCATTTTTTTTTTAAACCTGGCAATCTATGTTAGTTGTTTACTATGGAATGGATATCTTAATATATTTTGCCTGCTGTAAGGATATTCATGTATTATAAGGATATGAAATGGTTAGCTTTTAGTATTTGCTTCTGCTGGCCATCGTTATGGGATGTTTGGACGCATGTTTTTACAAGCTTATATGTAGTTTCTTAGAGCAATGAAACATTCTGCCTTATTTATAGAAAACTATCTCGGCAAAAAAAAAAACCCCGCCCGCAACGCGGCGGTTTATCGCCAATCTCGGTATATATTAAAGGAGATCGGAAACTATGTCGTTTCATTTCACCATTTTCCCGCCAAAAACTTATAACCAAATACAACATTATAACGAACAGCCTATATTCTTTGATAAACAACATTATAACCAAATACAACGCGGAAAAACCCCGCCAGGCTGCAACGCGGCCGGCCGCTGCCATGCTTGGTATATATTAAAGCAGACTCAAAACGTCGTCGTTTTGCACCTCCGTTTTCCCGCCAAAATTAGTGGGCTCCCGTGGCCTGTTTTTCCTTGCCCATGATCCGTTTATCTGGTCCAAAAAAATAGATATATCTTTGCTACAGACATCCAGATTCTTCCAACCTACCAACAACACATGCTACGCACACCCAACAGTAAATCATGATGAGTTATGGTTGGTGACAATGAAGGTGAGGTTAAATCAGATATGAACCGATTGTTATGGTTTCAGTTTTCTTTGATTTCTTTTTGGCCAGAACATCAAAACCACGGCAATTAGGGTTTCGATTATTAGCGTTTTTTTTTTGCCGAAGATTGTTTTGTTTATGTTCGGTTCGAGAATCAAAAAGAGGGAAAAAAAAGGTTAGTTTTGTTTGTCTTTAATTTTAAAGATTGTAACTTCTATGTTTTTTTTTGTCTTAACTTTTTTGGTTTTTGTATGTAGTTTGTTGATTTGTCTGCTATCAATTCCTGAAAAACAGAAGAAGATTACATAGAGGTTTGTTCTTGCTTTTTTTTACTTGCTTTCGCTTAAAAAATAGAAGGTAGATGTAAGTTTTAATTTTTTTACATGTACCAGAAAAAATAGGCCCAAAACGTCGCAAAATCAATTGAAGATGTGTGTTTGTTGTACATGTACCAGAAACAAATAGAAGGTAGATGTAAGTTTTATTTTTTTTTACTTTTCTTTGATTAGATAGGTTAGTTGTAACCTTTGATTATTTGACAAATTCAACTGTTATGAAGTTTTAATTTTAGGAGTTGTTTATGCTAAACTGCTTATTTAAGAAATATGCACTTTCGATGTGTAATCACAAACACCCAATGAAAGAACGTTTATGAAGGAAATTGCTTGCACACCATGTGTTTTTTCGATTAGTAGCTTATTTAGCCCGCTTTTGGCGTTTTTTCGAATATTGATTTTCGATTTCCTTTGTTTTTGAGAACTGTGTTAGGTTGAAGAAGATGAGGCCTTGGTGTGCTGCCCGGATTCATGCTAATACTCATAGATTCATGTAAGTTTTTTTAAATTTCAAATGTTTAGTTTCAATTGAAAATTAAGGTTATGGTATTACGCGAGAGTTTTGTTGTTTTGTTAGGGGGTGTTTCGATTGGCTTATTTTCCCATCTTATTTTGGCCTTATGGGGTTGGTTTGTTGACTATGGCTGCTTATGGGGTTGGTATTACCTTTTTCTTTAATTTACGGTTCTATTGGATTACTTGATTCCGCGACTAAAATTCAGTCGATCCGGACTATTTTTGGAGTTGTTTCGACTCGGTTATGCCCTCTGATAGGGAGGTTGTGTAATATGAAAGTACAGCAATGATTTAAGAAATATCAGATTTATGTTTTGATTGTTGAATGTATTTGCCATGACATTACTGTACTTGCAGGTAACGACAACGATCATTAAGGCAATGATGATACCTTTGTACATTTACATTTTTCGACGCACGGTCCTTGGCGGGGCAACCAGTATTGTGGTGCAGCCATGCCGTGTGTTTCGTATCGATTCTATATGTACATATCCGAAGCTGCTTTAGTCTATAAATAGCCTATGTTTTTGGGTTGCTGATTACATCTTGCCCTGCTCCTGTTGATTGCAGCTTGCCATTGCCGAGCAAGTATCTGGTAACTTTTTGTAATAACTGAAGCCCATCACATTTTTCCAATATTTTGATGCCATCATCGTTCACAGAAACAACCCACAGATCACCGTCTTTGTTAAAACAAATATGTAGGCCTCACCATCCTTATTAAATCCATTTGTTCAAAACAATTATGCCTTTTTATCTTTTTACCAAATTTTGAATATAGCAAAGTTGCCTATTTGCTCATTTATATTAAAGTAAATTATGTATTTCTGTGTGTCAAAATTTTTATGGTAGATTATGTTTGATGCAGGCAAGTGGACAACAAGGAAGACTCATGAATTACAGTTTCTTAGGCAGTATTAGCATTCGAGGAAACATCAGGTTCCAGCGCTAAATTGCTTATTATCTTGACATGGTTGTCTTCAAAAATAGGTTGTTATCTGTCTTGGAAGTGGACCAAGTTTATCGTTTATGCTCAAACACCCTATCAAAATGACTCTATCTTGGTTAAACATTTTTTCCCGCCAGTATGAGTTAAACATTTTTTCCCGTTGAACAATTGATTATTGTGATGCAACTCCTGTTACCCTCTTTTTAGTTAGTTGTTTCACTTTTGTAGCCACAGTTTATAGGGGCTGCTTGGATGTCAAGTCAAAAAATAAACAAACATCGGACTTTTTTATCCAAGGTTCGCTCTATATTAGTAATTATAGTAATTCTTTGTGTCACTAAATTCTATAATAACATTCGTAACATAATTCACTTACGTTCTTGCAGGAGGGAGACGAATTATATTCTGAACAGTTTTGTTGACTCTCGAGCATTCGCTGAAGTAGCCACAGAAGCAAAAGTAACAGGTTAAACTGAAGAAGACGTCCCGCGAATGTGTTGTTACAGTTTTGAATAAGAGTTACAGGTAACAGTTATTGCTAGAAGCTTTCGCTTATATTCACCATCCTCTTTGTAGGCTTTAAGTTAACCTACCATGGTACCTATTCTTACCTGATATTTTCTGTTCCGGATTCTATGTTTTGTCCAGATGCAGCAACTGAGCCAGCTGACAATGTGATGCCTTTCATGCAGCTGTTGTTCAAAAACTTCGCCTGCCCAACCACTATTCAAGAAACAGCCCGTCCGCTGGTGTAAGATTCTTATTTTTGATTATAGTTAAACATGATATCCATGATGTAATACGAAGAAGTTTTTTCAACAAAGTGCCAATAATAGATCTATTAAATGAAGTTGTAGAAGAAAACGAGCTTGATTTGGACGAACCTCAAATCAACCATTGCTTGCAAACGGCTGAAACCATTAGGAAAGACTATCCAAATAAAAATTGACTAGACTTTACTGCCCTTAATTTGGATAGTCTTTGAAACTATATTCACTGTAGGAGTGTTATGTTAAAGAAACCATAACTCATATACATTTATTTTTTTTCCAAGTAAACGGGGCGAATCGCCACCTCTAAAAAAAAACTGCATACTTTTTTGCTGTCATCTTTTGAGTTTCACTACATATATTGATATTCATGTTCTCCTTTTACAGAGCCACGCGATACACATCATAGTAAGGATGAAGGATGAGGTGATTCTGGTGCTAGACTTCTATTACTTGAACAAAAAGTGAGTAGTATTATATTTGTTTAAACCCTTATAAAGAAAGATGGATAGAACAGTTATATGTTGGTTTCAGTAAGTCTGCAACTTTTGATTGGCACCATAAATTAGCATATAATATGTTTATTCATTTGTTAGTAGTTTTCATGTGGTAATTGTGGCTTCTCTGATAGTTGCCAAATAGAACTATCAAAAACAACACGAATACATCAGAAACCAAATACAACGCCAAACAACCGCCAGGCCGCAACGCGGCCGACCGTCGCCATTCTTGTTTGTTTCAATAGACAATAAATGCTAAAATGACTAGTAATATGAGATTCAAATAAAGATAATATCAAACAGCTTTTCTGAAAAATAAGGCCAGTAGTCTATGACATAAACAATCACAGCCATATTCCAACTTGGGGCAGGGATATATTGACCCTCCTTAAAAGTGATATTCTAACCCTAAAAGTGATATTCCAACTTTGTTATGACAATGCATTTTTTTATTTTTTATAACTATTACAACTTCTTTTTTTTTTTTTTTTTTTTTTTTTTTTTTTTTTTTTTTTTTTTTTTTTTTTTTAACTTTTACAAATTCTTTTATTTTCGAAATAAAAAAAAAATTCTAAAAAAAACTATTTTTAAAAAAAAAATTATTTTTATAAAAAAAATTATTTCAGAAAAAATAAATGAAAAAAAAAATTTGGAAATAAAAAAAATTATTTTTCTAATAAAAATAACAGTTGTTTTTGTAGTTGTTTAATATGTTAACGTTAACGTATTATTGTTCAATATGTTAATTAAATAGAAACACGTCAGACGAATACATTTTAGTTGTTTAATGTGTTAACGTTAACGTGTACAAAAAAACATTAAACAAAATAAACATAAATTAATTTTTTTTATCTCGAAATTAATTTTTTTTTCAAATAATTTTTTTTTAGAAATTTTTTTTCTGAAAATTTTTTTTTAGAAAAATATTTTTTTTTTTATTATTTCGAAATTAAGTGGAAGCCCAATTCGAATTTTTTTTTTATTTCGAAATTATTTATCGAACTTAAGTGGAAGCCCAATTAAAGCCCGAAAATAAAGCTCAAATATTATCGCAAGTTTAGCCCAATATGCGAAATGAGGACTAAGAATGAAGTCAGGGGTGTAAAATAGCAACTTGCACCAAACTTTTAATTAAATCACATTCTAGAATGTGTGGGTCTGATGCGCGTGATGTGTCGTTGCGGTTTAGCAGTTTTAATGCCTACTCAAGTTTTAAATTTATATTTAGCCGACTTATCAATAACACACACACTTAACGAGCAGTGTACCCGGTCAGTATGAATATAATGGTAAGTAGAGTGTCGATCACTAAGAGTGGAACGTATTATCTCGTTATTCTAATCAGTATTTTAATATCCTAACGCAAGGGGGTTTCAGCCTGAGAGACTGGCACGATTTGTTTGCAATTAAATAATAAAATAAACCAATAGGCACGAATCAGCAAGTAGCACACACGTACACAGATAGATACTTAAGACAATAAGAGGGCTGTCCTTATGATTAAGTAGATTGTCACTTGTTTTATTGATAGCTTTATATGAAGTGTATGTAGTTAACCCTTTCTCGTTGGTCCTATTCTTATCGGCGAGTAAACCCTTAATGATTACTTATGTCTAAAAGTTATTCCTAAGTGATCAATTTAGTAATAACCGTGGGAGCCACATTATGTCCCGCAGTCAAATGCCCGCAAGCCACTAATAAACACAGAGGTTATCAATGCACTAATAAGTAGTAACCAAAGACATCAACATATAAACTTTAATTGATGGGAAAGCAAGTATTAAAGGGAGTGCAATCTTTCATTGTCACATTACACAAGCCACCAATCCTGATGAATTAAAGTTTGCTAACACAATAAAACAAAACTACTTAATGAATTAAACACATGCAGCACCTTCTTACAGCTCTTGTATCTTTGATTTGGGTGTGTCTTGTGCTGCCTCCTTGACTGAATTCGACCTTCGGTTCTTCTGTTCGGACTTAGGTTATAATGTTCGGAACTTTTTTATTCGTCTGGTCTACGGGGTATTTATAGTTTCTGTCTGAGGGAAGATGCGGCGCATCTAAGGAGTAGATGCGGCGCATGTACTTAACTTCGCGTGGGGTCCAAGATTATAATATTCAGGAATATTCGTACACCGCCAGAAGATGCGGCGTAACTCCATGATTAGATGCGGCGCATGTCCTCTTGTATCTTGGATCGTATCTGGTGATATCTTGATAGAGATGCGACGCATGTCATGAGTGAGATGCGGCGCATCTGGAGCAGATTAGTCTTGATCTTCTTCATTTCAGTAGACTCTTAACTTTATGCATGTTTTGCTCCATTATTAGTCCAAAATCGCCAAGTTTCACCAAATGCTTGTTTTTACCTGAGAATTACAAAAGTAAACGATTAAGTATCAATCCTCATACATAATATAGTAAAACAAGTCAAATTAATAGGATAAATGATAGTAATAAAATGTACTTATTTGAGTTCATCAAATATCCCCCCACTTGAACTTTACTTGTCCCCAAGTAAACCTTAGATTAAATCTTATGAAAATGTGATGAAGCGAAAAGTGTACCGCTTTTAGGGGGTCATTTAAGCCCTAAATCGTATTTATTTGATCAAATATTGCCCTAAATCGTTTCTTTTGTCATTTTAGGTACTTTGGAGAAGAAATCTGGAAAAGGAAGCATTTTGGACGTTTTTGGAGCATAAAGTGAAGAAAACGGCAAAGTCTCAAAATTGTGCTGGAAAGTACCTTTGACGGCGTCAGGATTATCCCCAGACGGCGTCATGGCTTGGCAAAAGTGGTGGATGTGAAATTTACTCATGATAAGCCAGAGAAATTTGCATGGGAATTCTGACGGCGTCACCCTTTGGAGTGATCAAGGTCGTCACGGCTTAATTTAAAGAGGGACGGCGTCATACCTATATTCTGACGGCGTCAGCTTCTGATAGGCCAGAACGGATTTTGGAGGTTTAAAGGGAGACGGTGTCAAGAAGGCCATCACGTGTTATCTAGTCACAACTTGCGCGCGCGGTAGCTGTTACTGTTTTGGCCATAAAATCCTCATACGAACTCGGATTTAGGTGATTCAAAAGGCCACGCGATCGGGACGAAAAGATCTACAATTTGGTGAAAAATTGGATGTGACGGCGTCACGTGTAAGTCTGACGCCGTCAGAACCCCTCGGACAGCAAACTGCCTATAAATACAACATCACAACTTCATTATTTGTAAGCCCCAAACCCTAAGTCCGATTCTAGGGTTAGGGTAGGTGTTTTTCCAGCAACTTAGAGGGTCCTAATCATGCCATAAACATCTTGTAATGGTTTGTTTATCGATTCAATCCTATGTTATGTCTTCAATTATGATTATTGTTGATTGCTCTTCATTAATTATGCTTGGCTAAATCACCTTGTGTCTACTTATGATTGTGTGAAACTTGTGTATAACTAATTAGATCTTATTGATTTCTTGTTGATGTGTGTGTCCATCTCCATCAATTAGGGCGTGACAACTTCAATAGATCTAGTTGGTTTAGTTTATAATTCTTGTTTCCTATTGTCTCTTGTTTGACTGTGTGATATCGATGTTAGGCTTAAGAAAACTGGCTAACCTCCTATACGGTAACTTGCTTGAACGTCTTAAGAAACATGAACCAATGCGTACTAGGTTTATTTGGTTGTATTTAATGCATGAGCGAATTCTAGTGATCCCATGTTAGGAGCTTCTTAGCCGGCTCGACATAGGAGTGAAGTAGGAGCTTATAGAGTTGGGGAAGTACGTACGCTACCCCACGATTGGTATTAAGGAATACAACCCGTCAATTAAAACAAGGTGTGACAATTCAATAGGTAGAATTGGATAGCTAGCAAGGAGTAACATATCATAAGTAGACATGCTTCATTTCCCTTGTAGAACCCTAGTTTACTTTTCTTGCATATTAGTTTAATTAGTAGCTTTTGGGTTAGTTGATTAGCAACTAATTCCGCCCCTTCTTCCAAAACCTGAGATTTTTACTTGTTTTCCATAAAATATAAAAACACAAAAAGAATCTTCCTCAACCCTTAGACCTAATTAGAGTAGCCTTTCATACCTAACGAACACTATTCCCTGTGGAGAACGATCAATCCCCCGTACTTACCACTACACTATACTACATCGGTCAGGTACACTGCCTGGTGGGGTTGTAAGCCTCTTGAGATCCCTCGAGAGGTAAAACCTGTTGTAAGGTTACAAAACCACGCATCAAGTTTTTGGCGCCGCTGCCGGGGAATAGTTATTGCTTAGGTTGAAATTTTATTTTTATTAGGTCTACTCACAAGATTCCTATCAAGTGAGATATTTTCTTTTTATTTTGTAGCTTTCTCGTAGTCTATCTTTTCTTTGTGATTTTGTTTGTAATTTGCTTCAAATGGACTTTTCACTTAGATTTCTAAGATTGCAAGATATGGTTGAGTGGCTAGAACACCAAGAAGTTCAAAATACCTCATTTAGAGACACTTATGAATCATATGAGCCTTCACCTAGGATAGATTCTTATGAACAACCTCCATGTTTAGGATCTTGTTTTAGCGAGGCTAATAGGAAAAGCGACCTAGTTTGCCAAGGAATTGTGGATAGAGCCGTATCAATAAATCATAAGTTGGATGAAGCACTAGGTTTGTTATTATCACTACCTAAGAAAACAATTGACGAGGATATAGGTGATCTTGACACGTGGAATAATGAGGTAAACACCATAAGCCCACAAAATACTCAACCATCATTTGAGGCACCCACACCGCCCGTGACTTACCCGGAAGAAGTAGAAGAGATTTTAGGAATCCCGATGGAGGTAGAACCCTTGGACCAAGCACAACTAGAGGATATAGGTTTGAACACTTTTAGTGATGACCTTACTCTTAGTTCTAGGGAATTTCCTAGTGTTGATGAATTGGAACCTCAACCTTTACATAACTTTTCATCCTTAGATTTACATCTAGGAGAAAAAAGAGGAACCGACCCACCCATCAACCAATATTATCCGGGTATATTTAGGATGAAGGAAGCCATTCACTCACCCCCTTCACCTCACGTGGCATATTCACACCCTAAGGGTGTGTATCGCTACTTTCACCCGCACTTAATCCTAAGTGTAGGGAAAACCTCCCCTATTTTTGTTAAATAAGGGTAGAGTCAGGCTCGTGACTCGAACAAAAACAAGCGCTTCTTGGGAGGCAACCCAAGCTTTATTTGCTTTGTGTGTTTATTTATTTGTTTGTTTGATTTTATTTGCTTCCGTATGTATGTTTAATTTTTATTATTATTGATTCATGTTCAAAACTAAATTGTGAAAATGCTTTATTTTGTTTTTAACTTCGTCTTAACTACATATAAAGGTATTTTGCAAAAGATAAGTGTAAGGGAAAGTCAAATCGGTTTATTAGAACAAATGAACATGAATCATAATAATATTAAATTAACATACATATTAGTATTTGTTTGAGTCAAATGCTTGTATCGAGTCATAATGATGTTTTGCAGGATTTCCAGGAAGTAAGGTAAAGGTTTTTCCAGAAATTTTCCGGAAACTTAAAATGAAAATTTTTGTCAGGTCATTTCTGACGGCGTCAGGGGTTATAACCTGACGGCGTCAGATTTAATTTCCAGAAATTTTTGAAAGTTTTGTTTTCATAAAAAGTTTTTATTAAAATCTCCAACTTATAATCTCCAGGAATCTGCAAAATTATCATTCCACAAGCATTATATCCTTATATATAGATTTTTCCCGCCGATGTTATGCAGGTTTTCGTGTTTGTTTTCTCAGGTTTAACAGGTTATTTTGGATAAGGAGATGTTTTTGGAATCAAGCTTATGGCGATGCATTAGTCATGGAGTTTCAACATTCTCTTTGGAGGAAGATTTAACCGTGTAATTTCATTATCCACCGAGCGAATCAGAGGAGTATTTGATTTCATTCTTTTACTTTTATGCTTTTACATCTTGTTATTTGAACATTGGGGACAATGTTCATCTTAAGTGTAAGGGAGGGTAAAAGTACGATTTTAGAGAATGCCATTGCGCTTGATTTTTGTTTGTTTAATAGTAGATGTGTAATAAAACTGAGAGAAATACTTGTTAAGGCAATTTTAGTGCCAAATTTAAAATTTTTTACAACATTTAGGAGTGAAACTTTGATCTTAATGAGCATCTCACGGATAGGAGTTATATGACTAGCACAAAAACCGTACCACTAAAAAATTTTCCACCCCCAAATATGTGAGGTTCGCCCCTAGAATTGGTAGGAAAAGCATTTATGCTATGATGTGTGTACCGGTAGCACTTAGATTCTAGAACTTGCGTTAGGACCATTCCGAGGCCACAAGTGAGACTACATTCGTGTAGTTAGATTTACTACATGATAAGAGGCATTAGGATTAACCCATTGTTTTACACCTGTGTTTTTGTTATAATTATTTTGGCTACATTGGTCAAGTAATTCTCCCACACCCCTTTGCGTTGTACTCATTTTTAGTACACGATACCCCTAGTACACCCCTCAGAGCCTATCTTTTCGTTTCGACCTTTAAGCATTTTACTTAAAGGAAGAATTTGTTACACCCCACTAAAATGTACACCCAAATCGCCTTAGCCTACCTTGTATGCACTCAATTTTAGTGCATTATTGTGACAACATTTGTTTAAACCCAAGTTAATTATCTAGTTGATTACATGGTTGCTAAGTCAAGTCATATCCTTGTATATATTGTTTTGGGACGATTGGGACTCATGGGTAAAGTACTAGTGTAATGAAGTAATGGGGAAGAACATCATTTATTACCCCCATATGTGCTAAATGTTTTAAAAGTACTCCAAGTTTTTCAATTATCTTAATTCGAGTCATTAGATTAGTATTTGTAAAGTTATGTAAAAGTTCAAGTGTAAGGGGAATGCAATGCCCCTATGATGTATTATTTTGGATGGTAGGGTAAAAGTGTATGATCAAAAAAAAAAAAAAAAAAAAAAAAAAAAAAAAAAAAAAAAAAAAAAAAAATCGAAAAAATCAAGAAAAATACAAAAAAATGAGAAAAAGAAAAGTAGAAAAAACATACGGACTACCATCCCGTTTTATTTTATGTTTATTTTATATTTTTGTTATTTTGTTATTTTGTTTCTAGCTTAAGATCGAGTCTAGTCTTGGCTTAGCAACATTGTATAGTACATGTAATTGATCAAGATTTTTAACTCGCCACCAGTAAAATATCCGTTATCCAACAAAACCGTGTTTATCATATCCCTACACCTAACGTTATAACCCATGTAAAAGCCCTCTTTGATAGTTTATCTTCGGTGCTTACGCCGAGTGGAGGAGGTTTTTGATCCTTTCCCAAGCCTATGGTAATCTATTTGCTATGACAGGTAGTGAGAGATATTATCCGTTTTCATTTATGAGATTTATTTTGATGACACTTGAGAGATGTGAGTATCTAAACACTGCTTGTGAGGTGCTAGTTTGTAATCTCCGTGCTTATTATGATTAAAGTGGAACGAATATTTGTTGTAATTACTTTTATGTTAGCATTAAATGACCCCTAACTTGTATTTTGATTAGAATAAAAGCGCATTTGCTTGAGGACAAGCAAACCTCAAGTGTAAGGGTATTTGATGAAGCGAAAAGTGTACCGCTTTTAGGGGTCATTTAAGCCCTAAATCGTATTTATTTGATCAAATATTGCCCTAAATCGTTTCTTTTGTCATTTTAGGTACTTTGGAGAAGAAATCTGGAAAAGGAAGCATTTTGGACGTTTTTGGAGCATAAAGTGAAGAAAACGGCAAAGTCTCAAAATTGTGCTGGAAAGTACCTTTGACGGCGTCAGGATTATCCCCAGACGGCGTCATGGCTTGGCAAAAGTGGTGGATGTGAAATTTACTCATGATAAGCCAGAGAAATTTGCATGGGAATTCTGACGGCGTCACCCTTTGGAGTGATCAAGGTCGTCACGGCTTAATTTAAAGAGGGACGGCGTCATACCTATATTCTGACGGCGTCAGCTTCTGATAGGCCAGAACGGATTTTGGAGGTTTAAAGGGAGACGGTGTCAAGAAGGCCATCACGTGTTATCTAGTCACAACTTGCGCGCGCGGTAGCTGTTACTGTTTTTGCCATAAAATCCTCATACGAACTCGGATTTAGGTGATTCAAAAGGCCACGCGATCGGGACGAAAAGATCTACAATTTGGTGAAAAATTGGATGTGACGGCGTCACGTGTAAGTCTGACGCCGTCAGAACCCCTCGGACAGCAAACTGCCTATAAATACAACATCACAACTTCATTATTTGTAAGCCCCAAACCCTAAGTCCGATTCTAGGGTTAGGGTAGGTGTTTTTCCAGCAACTTAGAGGGTCCTAATCATGCCATAAACATCTTGTAATGGTTTGTTTATCGATTCAATCCTATGTTATGTCTTCAATTATGATTATTGTTGATTGCTCTTCATTAATTATGCTTGGCTAAATCACCTTGTGTCTACTTATGATTGTGTGAAACTTGTGTATAACTAATTAGATCTTATTGATTTCTTGTTGATGTGTGTGTCCATCTCCATCAATTAGGGCGTGACAACTTCAATAGATTTAGTTGGTTTAGTTTATAATTCTTGTTTCCTATTGTCTCTTGTTTGACTGTGTGATATCGATGTTAGGCTTAAGAAAACTGGCTAACCTCCTATACGGTAACTTGCTTGAACGTCTTAAGAAACATGAACCAATGCGTACTAGGTTTATTTGGTTGTATTTAATGCATGAGCGAATTCTAGTGATCCCATGTTAGGAGCTTCTTAGCCGGCTCGACATAGGAGTGAAGTAGGAGCTTATAGAGTTGGGGAAGTACGTACGCTACCCCACGATTGGTATTAAGGAATACAACCCGTCAATTAAAACAAGGTGTGACAATTCAATAGGTAGAATTGGATAGCTAGCAAGGAGTAACATATCATAAGTAGACATG
Source organism: Artemisia tridentata subsp. tridentata (assembly GCA_021014915.2). Classification (NCBI taxonomy): domain Eukaryota; kingdom Viridiplantae; phylum Streptophyta; class Magnoliopsida; order Asterales; family Asteraceae; genus Artemisia; species Artemisia tridentata. The sequence goes on from CP139507.1 coordinate 14,704,734, forward strand.
CTTCATTTCCCTTGTAGAACCCTAGTTTACTTTTCTTGCATATTAGTTTAATTAGTAGCTTTTGGGTTAGTTGATTAGCAACTAATTCCGCCCCTTCTTCCAAAACCTGAGATTTTTACTTGCTTTCCATAAAATATAAAAATACAAAAAGAATCTTCCTCAACCCTTAGACCTAATTAGAGTAGCCTTTCATACCTAACGAACACTATTCCCTGTGGAGAACGATCAATCCCCCGTACTTACCACTACACTATACTACATCGGTCAGGTACACTGCCTGGTGGGGTTGTAAGCCTCTTGAGATCCCTCGAGAGGTAAAACCTGTTGTAAGGTTACAAAACCACGCATCAAAATGTATCCTAAAAGATGTTAGGATTTATTTTTATGTTTAAGCATGTATTCGTTTATTTCATAATCACACAACTAAACACTTTAACGAATTAGAAGTATAATAAAATAATTTTGATAAAAGCAAATCTAATCGTTTAACTGTCCAGTCGTGACGAATATTCTATCATAAGCTTGGCAAGTATACACATCTCCTCCACTAAAGCTAAGGAATAACAAGTCTAAAGCGGTAAAAAGGGTTTTTAGGCTTAAGGGTTAATTATTCTCTTTCACTATCGGTCTCAAATTCCAGAAAAGGCGACAAAATCACAAATACATGATCGAATCCACGAACACGATACTTGCAATTGCTCAAACCCTTAACTCGAATAGGCTAAAGATAGGTCCAAACTTCACCAATAATAATATATCAAAAAGGGCGACAAAATCATAAATACATAGCCGAATCCACGACTACGATACTTAAGATTGCTCAAATCCCTAATCTCAATAAATCAAAGGTTTGGTTGGATAAAGAATAATATAGGGTATGGATAATATTTGGGATATAAATTGGTGTAAAAATAAAAATAAACAAAACAAATAAATTAAAATCCTAAGTGTGGTTAATCACTATCCCAACCATCCCATGAATAAGACTCATATCATTGAATAACTCACGCTTTAACACTTGAAACACACGCTTTAGGTAGACACGAATTATACTCAACAAGATCTTAATCAAAGAATAAACCTTAATTGGCGTTCCCATAACTGCCAATTCCCATTCAATCCATAGATATAGAACAACGAATAGTGGTGATATCGACCACTTACATAACTTTACATAAGTTGGTTAAAACTAACTTCCAACTTTTCTTTCTTTCTTTTTCTTTTCTTATTTTTTTATTTATTTTTTATTTTTATTTTTTTTTAAACTACTAATATAAACATAGATGTGTAAAATTTCACCACATCACTATAACTTTCTTTCCGGATAATTTTTCCATTCTTTTCATACTTCAGAAATAACGGTAATAGTGAAAGTAGTAAACACACGAAAAATAAACTCAAAGATATACAATATTTACTTTCACTCCAATTGCATTGTGCAATTTCCCGACCTAACCAAAGATAATGAATTACGCACGCGAACACAGGTAATGTAAGGAAACACACTTTGCCTATAGCAATTAACCAACCACGGATTCTAATCTACAGGATAGGCTAAGGTGTAAGGGTGTAACGAAACATTTTAAACATAGGTGTAAGAAACGAAAGGAATGGCTCTGAGTGTTTTTCTAGGGGTATCTTACTCTAAAAATGAGAGTAACAAAAGGGTTTATGCGGGGGTTAACTAACCAGTGTAGTTAGTTAATAACACAAAACAAATAATAGCTATTTGGGTGTAGTCCTAGAATTTTACCAATTTAGACAAGTCATTCCAATTATATAAATAATACTCATTATGGTGGTCTCGAATAGTATACAAGCCAAGTTCTAAAGTTTACAAGTCACCGGCACACTCATAGATTTGTGAATTTTGGAAAATCACAATTTTTGAAAATAACGTCATGTGTGCAACTATGCAACTTAGATCTTAAACAAAAACATGCTAAAAAATTTTAAGTTTGATATATTAAGCACATTTTAAGCATAATTTTTGAAAAAGTTTTAGGACAAGTAATTGTTAAGTGTTCTAATTCTCCAATCCCCCCACTTAAGTTAAACAACGTCCTCGTTGTTTGTATAAAAGGTTAAAAACTGGAAAATAAAAGAATTAGAACAGAAAAACTCCCCTGAGATTTGCTCGGTATGATCCTCCATTAGTATAAGGGCAAAAATCAACTTCTTGTGGATTAGAACGTTAAAGCTTCATACTTGATGTATCCACAGGAAATCCAGGAAACTATAATACCACCAACACTTTTAAAACACACCTAAGATAAGAAAGGTTCAAGCTTGCATAATACATTAGTAGTTAGGAAAAATAAAACTTAAAAATTAAAACTGAAAATCATCAGGTCAGTCGATGCGCCGTATCTTATGGAAGAAGATACGCCGTATCGAGCCTGGAATAAATACGGATCAGAATAAAGATGCGCCGCATCCTTAACCAGGGATGCGCCGCATTGAAAATAAACTGATAAATAGTTTTAAAGTCGGAAATAAAAATGCAGAAAAATAAAATAAGATATGACCATTGCAGGAGATGCGTCGCATCTCAGAATTGAGATGCGCCGTATCCTCGGCGGGCCTGACTGACTCGACACAGAAAACAGAATAATAAAAAAATAAAGTAAAAGATAAGCATGGGTTGCCTCCCACGAAGCGCTTGTTTTTGTTCGAGTAACGAGCCTGACTCCACCTTTATTTACTGTGTAATAGGGTGTTGTTCCCCCCACTTGGGATCAAGTGCTGGTGATAATAGCAATAAACACGAAAAGAGTGTAAATTTGCTAGTAAATATGGAAGAAATAAATAAAGATCATACCTTGGCAATACATGTACATTTTTCCTATTCATACCCGGTTTGGTTGATAAATTGGATGACTTGACCACTTCATCAGAAAGAGTAGTGTGTTGAGAAAAAATGAGTCTCCTTTCTTCTTGGTTAGTCTCTTTGGTAGTAAGGCGTCCCTTGACTCCCGCAGAAGATGAGAAAGGGTCTTTGGCAAGTAAAATTTCGAGTTCTTCAACAACCTTCATAGGGTCTAAATCATCGTCTTCATCAATTATAGCAATGTTTAAGAACTCATCACCAAACTCTTCTTCGAGCTCCACAAAATACGGGTTGATCACAGGTGTTTCAATAGGTAGTGTGATAAATTTCACCTCATCATCTTTTTGTTTTGCAACCTGTTTAGGAAAACTAGCAAGATTATTAGTAACGGGATTAATAATATTAAATAAATTTGTACCACTTTGTGTTGTAAGTGACTCCAATTCATCATTTGAATCTCCATCTTCAACAAGTGGTCTTGCAACTTCAGCATCGTCCCGAATTTCATCCTTAAATAAGTAATCCCAGATTTCTTCAAAATCCCTCGTTGGGTCGAAATCTGGTTGAGGTATGTCATCATAAACTATGGCGTCAAATGGTTCGAAATCAAAATTAGAATACTTTTCATCTTCATCCGATGGATTGACTAATGGTGGTAATACGATTGCAGAATATTCTTCAACGTAGGGTTCCGTATACACATCATCATCTTGTGCAATCTCTGAAGAAAAAGTACTATCAATAACAATTGCCGGAATTGGTTTCACGGTATATGAATCTTCTTCATCATCACTTGACATACACCAGGTGTGTTGAAATGGCAATTTGTTTCTTTCTTTCTTTGACTTTTCTCGTCCAAGAATCAAGTATTCTTCCATAGTGATTTCTTTCGCCTCAATGACTTGTGCACCATATCTTGCTCTTTCCCAATCATACATCTGATTATTGCTCAAGGCTCTTTCCTCTCCAAGTCTGATATATTCTTCCATTGTAATATCCGGATCGTCCATCTTCCTGAAATAAAACTTACTCGTGCAAAAGAAGGGTGAAACGATCAAAGTAAAATAAAGGCTTCTGATATCTGCTGACGATGCGCCGTATCCAAAAAGTTGGATACGCCGTATCTTATAATCGTTAAAATTAGATCAGACTTTATTCAGAAAATAGATACGCCGCTTTGAAATTCGAATGCGCCGTATCTGTTTTAATTATCAAAAATCGATATACTTATAAAAATTAAATGCGTCGTATTAACAAAAGTTAATGCGCCGTATTTTCGTTACGTTTCAAAATATAAGATTTTTGATTCAGAAGATGCGCCGTATCGATAAAAATCGATACGCCGTATCTGTTTAATAATTCGCAAACTGTTTTTAATTAAAATAATAGATACGCCGTATCTGCTAAAGCAGATGCGTCGTATGGCGTTAACGTTTAGAAAATTTTTTTTATCAAAAACAGATACGCCGTATCTGCAAAAGCAGATGCGTCGTATTACTTTATCGCTTTTTAAAAAAAAATTCTTATTAAAAACAGATACGCCGTATCTTGGGGAAAAGATGCGTCGTATCGAATTAATTAAACGCGTTGTATTTTTAAAAATTAAACGCAATACGCCGTATCTGAGAGATCAGATGCGCCGTATCGTTTGATTTAGCACAGTACAACGATAGCAGAACAGAAAAATACGAAAAATAAAAACAAAAATTAAACACACAAAAATAAAAGAAAACAATTAACACACAATACAACAAATATGCAAAATAATACAATGATGCAATTAATCTAATAAAAAAGAAAAACCTAATTAAAATACTAATCAAATTAACAGATAATAACAATTCACTCCCCGGCAGCGGCGCCAAAAACTTGATGCGCGTGATGTGTCGTTGCGGTTTAGCAGTTTTAATGCCTACTCAAGTTTTAAATTTATATTTAGCCGACTTATCAATAACACACACACTTAACGAGCAGTGTACCCGGTCAGTATGAATATAATGGTAAGTAGAGTGTCGATCACTAAGAGTGGAACGTATTATCTCGTTATTCTAATCAGTATTTTAATATCCTAACGCAAGGGGGTTTCAGCCTGAAAGACTGGCACGATTTGTTTGTCATTAAATAATAAAATAAACCAATAGGCACGAATCAGCAAGTAGCACACACGTACACAGATAGATACTTAAGACAATAAGAGGGCTGTCCTTATGATTAAGTAGATTGTCACTTGTTTTATTGATAGCTTTATATGAAGTGTATGTAGTTAACCCTTTCTCGTTGGTCCTATTCTTATCGGCGAGTAAACCCTTAATGATTACTTATGTCTAAAAGTTATTCCTAAGTGATCAATTTAGTAATAACCGTGGGAGCCACATTATGTCCCGCAGTCAAATGCCCGCAAGCCACTAATAAACACAGAGGTTATCAATGCACTAATAAGTAGTAACCAAAGACATCAACATATAAACTTTAATTGATGGGAAAGCAAGTATTAAAGGGAGTGCAATCTTTCGTTGTCACATTACACAAGCCACCAATCCTGATGAATTAAAGTTTGCTAACACAATAAAACAAAACTACTTAATGAATTAAACACATGCAGCACCTTCTTACAGCTCTTGTATCTTTGATTTGGGTGTGTCTTGTGCTGCCTCCTTGACTGAATTCGTCCTTCGGTTCTTCTGTTCGGACTTAGGTTATAATGTTCGGAACTTTTTTATTCGTCTGGTCTACGGGGTATTTATAGTTTCTGTCTGAGGGAAGATGCGGCGCATCTAAGGAGTAGATGCGGCGCATCTAAGGAGTAGATGCGGCGCATGTACTTAACTTCGCGTGGGGTCCAAGATTATAATATTCAGGAATATTCGTACACCGCCAGAAGATGCGGCGTAACTCCATGATTAGATGCGGCGCATGTCCTCTTGTATCTTGGATCGTATCTGGTGATATCTTGATAGAGATGCGGCGCATGTCATGAGTGAGATGCGGCGCATCTGGAGCAGATTAGTCTTGATCTTCTTCATTTCAGTAGACTCTTAACTTTATGCATGTTTTGCTCCATTATTAGTCCAAAATCGCCAAGTTTCACCAAATGCTTGTTTTTACCTGAGAATTACAAAAGTAAACGATTAAGTATCAATCCTCATACATAATATAGTAAAACAAGTCAAATTAATAGGATAAATGATAGTAATAAAATGTACTTATTTGAGTTCATCAGGGTCCCATCACCAAATGCATGAAATGGAAATTTACAATAACTGCGATAAGAGACAAGGGACTGCAATATTCTTTGCTGCTACTCCCACTCACTGACGCACTAGACAAAAAAGTACTCCTTAAGGCCTAGCTGCAGCAAAAAGGGGCATAGACCCCGTCCGGTTAGTATGACCCACCCTTTTTGCTGCAACTAGGCCTTAGGGAGTACTTTTTTGTCTAGAGCGTCAGTGAGTGGGAGTAGCAACAAAGAATATTGCAGTCCCTTGTATCTTATCGCAGGCATTGTAAATTTCCATTTCATGCATTTGGTGATGGGACCCACACCTTCTAGAATGTGATTTAATTAAAAGTTTGGTGCAAGTTGCTATTTTACACCCCTGACTTCATTCTTAGTCCTCATTTTTCATCTTGGGCTAAACTTGTGATAATATTTGAGCTTTATTTTCGGGCTTTAATTGGGCTTCCACTTAATTTCGATAAATAATTTCGAAATAAAAAAAAAAATTCTAATTGGGCTTCCACTTAATTTCGATAAATAATTTCGAAATAAAAAAAAAAATATTTTTCTAAAAAGAAATTTTCAGAAATAATTTTCTAAAAAAAAATTATTTGAAAAAAAATTTAATTTCGAGATAAAAAAATTTTATTTATGTTTATTTTGTGTAATGTTTTTTTGTACACGTTAACGTTAACACATTAAACAACTAAAATGTATTCGTCTGACGTGTTTCTATTTAATTAACATATTAAACAATAACACGTTAACGTTAACATATTAAACAACTACAAAAACAACTGTTATTTTTATTAGAAAAAAATTTTTTTTTAGAGTAAACTGCAAAATACATCCCTGTGGTTTACACCTTTTGGCACATTACATCCCTGTCAGAAACTATTGACAATATACATCCCCCGTTAGGCAAACGTTTGCCACATTACATCCCTAAGTTGGATGGGCGTTATCTTACTCCGTTAAGTGTTTGCATCGTTAGTCCCTCCGTTAAAATGTTTGCACCGTTAGTCCTATGGGTTAAGTCTATTTGCACCGTTACTCCTTCGTTACGTTTTCGTCCGTTTTTTTACGTTTTCGTCCGGTTTTTTACGTTTTCGTCCGATTTTTTACGTTTTCGTCTGTTTTTTTACGTTTTCATCCGATTTTTTTCGTTTTCATCCATTTTTTTTCGTTTTTGTCCATTTTTTACGTTTTCGTCTGTTTTTTTTACGTTTTCGTCCGGTTTTTTACGTTTTCGTCCGATTTTTTTACGTTTTCGTCTGTTTTTTTACGTTTTCGTCTGATTTTTTACGTTTTCGTCCGATTTTTTTCGTTTTCGTCCATTTTTTTACGTTTTCGTCTGTTTTTTTACGTTTTCATCCGATTTTTTACTTTTTTCGTCTGTTTTTTTACGTTTTCGTCCGATTTTTTTAGTTTTCATCTGTTTTTTTACGTTTTCGTCTGTTTTTTTTACGTTTTCGTTCGATTTTTTACGTTCTCGTCTGTTTTTTTATGTTTTCGTCCGTTTTTTTTTTGTTTTCGTCCGATTTTTTTCGTTTTCGTCTGTTTTTTTACGTTTTGGTCCCATTTTTTACTTTTTCGTCTGTTTTTTTACGTTTTCGTCTGCTTTTTTACGTTTTCATCCTTTTTTTTCGTTTTTGTCCCTTTTTTAAGTTTTCGTCCATTTTTTTACGTTTTGTTCTGTTTTTTTACGTTTTCGTCCGCTTTTTTACGTTTTTGTCCATTTTTTTTTTCATTTTTGTCCATTTTTTTTACGTTTTCATCCATTTTTTTACGTGACAAAAACGTAAAAAAAAAGATGAAAACGTAAAAAATCGGATGAAAACGTAAAATAAAGACCAAAACGTAAAAAAATGGACGAAAACGTAAAAAAAAAGATAAAAACATAAAAATCGGACGAAAACGTAAAAAATCGGACGAAAACGTAAAAAAAACAGACGAAAACGTAAAAAATCGGACGAAAATGTAAAAAAACAGACGAAAACGTAAAAAATCGGATGAAAGCGTAAAAAATCAGACGGAAAACGTAAAAAAATAGACGAAAACGTAAAAAAGCGGACGAAAACGTAAAAAACGGACGAAAAGGTAAAAAAAACGGACGAAAACGTAAAAAACGGACGAAACGTAAAAAAACAAAATAAAAATCGGACGAAAACGTAAAAAACAGACGAAAACGTAATAAAATCGGACGAAAACATAAAAAACGAAAACAAAAAAAAAATAAAAAAAAGACGAAAACGTAAAAAAAATGGACGAAAACGAAAAAAATCGGACGAACGCGTAAAAAATCGGACGAAAACGTAAAAAAATCGGACGAAAACGTAAAAAAATCGGACGAAAACGTAAAAAAACAGACGAAAACGTAAAAAATCGGACGAAAACGTAAAAAAAATGGACGAAAACGAAAAAAATAGGACGAAAACGTAAAAAAAAATCGGACGAAAACGTAAAAAACATACGAGAAAACGTAAAAAATCGGAACGAAAAATGCTGTAAAAAATCGGACGAAAACGTAAAAAACCGGACGAAAAAGTAAAAAATCGGACGAAAACGTAACGAATGACTAACGGTGCAAATAGACTTAACCCATAGGACTAACGGTGCAAACATTTTAACAGAGGGACTAACGATGCAAACACTTAACGGAGAAAGATAACGCCCATCCAACTTAGGTATGTAATGTGGCAAACGTTTGCCTAACGGGGGATGTATATTGCTAATAGTATCTGACAGGGATGTAATGTGTCAAAAGGTGTAAACCACATGGATGTATTTTGCAGTTTTTAGAAAAAATTTTAGAAAAATAATTTTTTTTAGAAAAATTAATTTTTTTAGAAACCTTTTTTTTAATTTTTTTTCGAAAAATATATTTTTTTTCGAAAATAAAAAAATTTGTAAAAGTTATAAAAAAATAAAAAAAGTTGTAAAAGTTATAAAAAATAAAAAATAAAAAAAATACATTGTCATAACAAAGTTGTAAAAGTTATAAAAAATAAAAAAAGTTGTAAAAGTTATAAAAAATAAAAAAATTAATTTCGAAATGAAAAAAAAATATTTTTCTAAAAAAAATTATTTTTCTAAAAAATAAACGGAAAAAAAAAAATTAATTTCGAAATAAAAAAAATTATTTTTCTAAATTATTATACAGACAGAACATTGTAAATGATTACTGATTTATGTTGTAAATTATTATACAGACAAAACATTGTAAATAATTATACGTTTGCTTAGTTATGTAAATAATTTGTTTGTTAAGAATACATTTCTTATAATTTTCTTAACATGTAACAGCCAGGTACAGATGAATAATCTTCATACGTAGTAGATGTTGTTATTTTTAAATAACGTTTTAATGTTTTTGTTTAATTGAATAATAACAGTTGTTGTTGTAGTTGTTTAATGTGATAACGTTTAACGTGCTATTTTTGTTGTTGTTAATTAAATAAAAACACATTAGACGTTAATTATATAAACGTAACAAATAAACACAAAAAAAAAACATTACACAAAATACATTAAACAAAATAAAATACATTACACAAAATACAAAAAAAAAAAAAAAAAAAAAAAAAAAAAAAAAAAAAAAAAAAAAGGACATGAAAAGGTACGCCTACCTTTTAGAGAGGGTTAGAATATCACTTTTAGGGAGGGTCAATATGGGTAGCGATATATTGACCCTCCCTAAAAGTGATATTCTAACCCTCTCTAAAAGGTAGGCGTACCTTTTTGTCTTTTTTTTTTTTTTAATTTTGTATTTTGTGTAATGTATTTTATTTTGTTTAATGTACTTTGTGTAATGTTTTTTTTTTTGTTTTGTTTATTTGTTACGTTTATATAATTAACGTCTAATGTGTTTTTATTTAATTAACAACAACAACAATAGCACGTTAAATGTTATCACATTAAACAACTACAACAACAACTGTTATTATTCAATTAAAAAAAAACATTAACACGTTATTTAAAAATAACAACATCTTCTACGTTTGAAGATTATTCATCTGTACCTGGCTGTTACATGTTAAGAAAATTATAAGAAATGTATTCTTAACAAACAAATTATTTACATATTTACATAACTAAGCAAACGTATGATTATTTACAATGTTTTGTCTGTATAATAATTTACAACATAAATCAGTAATCATTTACAATGTTCTGTCTGTATAATAATTTAGAAAAATAATTTTTTTTATTTCGAAATTAAATTTTTTTTCCATTTATTTTTTAGAAAAATAATTTTTTTTAGAAAAATATATATTTTTTTAATTTTTTTAGAAAAATATATATTTTTTTTTAATTTCGAAATTAATTTTTTTATTTTTTATAACTTTTACAACCTTTTTTTTTTTTTTTTATAACTTTTACAACTTTGTTATGACAATGTATTTTTTTATTTTTTATTTTTTATAACTTTTACAACTTTTTTTATTTATTATAACTTTTACAAATTTTTTTATTTTCGAAATAAAAAAAATATTTTTCTAAAAAAAATTAAAAAAAAAAATTCTAAAAAAAACTATTTTTCTAAAAAAAATTATATCAGATAAAATAAATGGAAAAAAAATTGGAAATAAAAAAAATATTTTTCTAATAAAAATTACAGTTGTTTTTGTAGTTGTTTAATATATTAACGTTAACGTGTTATTGTTTAATATGTTAATTAAATAGAAACACGTCAGACGAATACATTTTAGTTGTTTAATGTGTTAACGTTAACGTGTACAAAAAAAACATTACACAAAATAAACATAAATTAATTTTTTTTATCTCGAAATTAAATTTTTTTTCAAATAATTTTTTTTTTTAGAAAATTTTTTCTGAAAATTTTTTTTTAGAAAATATTTTTTTTTATTTCGAAATTTTTTATCGAAATTAAGTGGAAGCCCAATTCGATTTTTTTTTTATTTCGAAATTATTTATCGAACTTAAGTGGAAGCCCAATTAAAGCCCGAAAATAAAGCTCAAATATTATCGCAAGTTTAGCCCAAGATGCAAAATGAGGACTAAGAATGAAGTCAGGGGTGTAAAATAGCAACTTGCACCAAACTTTTAATTAAATCACATTCTAGAAGGTGTGGGTCCCATCACCAAATGCATGAAGTGAAAATTTACAATGCCTGCGGTAAAAGACAAGGGACTGCAATATTCTTTGCTGCTACTCCCACTCACTGACGCACTAGACAAAAAAGTACTTCCTAAGGCTTAGCTGCAGCAAAAAGGGGCATAGACCCCGTCCGGTTAGTATGACCCTCCAACTTGGTTGACTGGCCTCAATACAAAGACCAAAGAAGTCCAAGTAAACGACTATTGCAACTATTCTCAAAAGGTTATATTGGTGAAAAATGCTTACCCCGGGTGCATCCGTGGTCTAGGGGTGAGCAAAAACCGAACCGCAAACCGCAAAACCGCAAAAACCGGTGGATCGGTTTCAGGAAAAAATAAAAACCAATTTTGCGGTGCGGTTTCGGTTTTCACCGAAAAACCGCACCGCAAAAACCGCACTGCACCACTCTACAATTTATAATTTTTTAAATATATTTTTTTTATTTTTTAGAATATTTTATATAATAAAACAAAACATCTAGTGGGGACTTTTACATTTCAAAAAAATCAAATCATACCTTATTAAGTAATAATCAAATTATTATTATTATTATTTTCTTAAATATTAAATAAGAAAAGCCTAAATACTTCTAAATTTATCAATATTCTACAAAAAAAAAAGTGATTTGTAATCATTTAATAAAAACTTACAAAAATATATGTGTCAAAATATAAAAAATTAAAACTTGAAAACGGTGGAGCAAGTTTTTCAAAGATTTGGGCTGAAACTTAAAATTCAGTATCATTCCCACTAAATATTTGAAGTCCCAACATTCCCAAATTCCTCATCCATCAATCAAACTCGATCTCTTATCATTCATTCACGCACAATCATTGACGCAAGAACATCTCCTCCAAATCTAATTAATATTAAAACCCACTACATTCGTAAATAACCCTAATTCAATACCTCAATCAAAGTACAATGGTTTTGAAGGTCCTGTTATAATAATTAAAACCCGAAATTAAAAATAATAATTTATTTAAATGATTAGAAAAAACCCCGCGCGTGCGCGAGCATTATATCTAGTAACACACTAAAATAACACACCAAAAACCACATAAACCCGCAAAACCGCACCAAAAATAAAAAAATATATCTTGTGGTGCGGGGCGGTTTTGACCAAAAACCAACCCGCAAAACCGCATAAACCCGCAAAACCGAAACCGCAAAAACCGCGCGGTGCGAATCCTCAATTTTTTAAAAAACCGCATTTTGCGGAGCGGGGCGGTTTTTGCCAAAAACCGCACCGAACCGCCCCATGCTCACCCCTACCCGGGTGCATCCGTGGTCTATGGGTGCCGGCTAAGAGAATCTATATCAATCCCACGAGCATCCAAGTTCGAGCGAGTAGACAATCGTCTTTGCGCAACCTCCGCGAATGGATGTTTATCTTGATAGGGAGAGTTTTATTCCACTTCACCTTATTAATGGTGGAAACCAATGTCGAAGAATCAATAGCATAGCACCTTATCAAGCCAACTGTGTATTTGTTTGATCTTTAACGTGATTTTAAAAATAAAAGTAGTGATTGATATAACTAGTTTGTCTTAACATAGCACCGTAGTATCGTCAATATTAAATGTTATTATAAGGTGAGATAAAATATATCTCTGAATATCAAATATCGTATGATTTAGGTTTTTAAAAATAAAAGTAGTGATTGATATAACTAGTTTGTCTTAACATAGCACCGTAGTATCGTCAATATTAAATGTTATTATAAGGTGAGATAAAATATATCTCTGAATATCAAATATCGTATGATTTAGGTTTAGAATGAAGAAATAGTTCTAAAAAAAAAAAAAAAAAAAAAAAAAAAAAAGGTATAGAATGAAGTAAACTTATCTCTCAAGGTATAGAATGAGGTAAAGTTATCTCTCAATTACTTGCAATAATAATTTTTGTTTTTATCTAAAAGGTATAAATCGGCGAAAACACAATGACCTCATACACCCCTAACCGGGATGCCAACTTGACTTTTCCGGTAAAGATCTGGCCCTATGCAATGATTACTTGTCCCAGTGACCTAATTAGACAGAAGTTGTGATCGAATTTATTGTTTTTATGGTATTCAACATCTCAACTAACTACGCATCTCAAATAACTATGAAAACAAAAGTAAATAACTAATGTAAGTTTGCAACTAGCGGTCTTTTCCCACTATGCAAAAAGATGAGATCGAGGTGACAGACAACAACACATGTGATGGGGGAAATTACATATGTTTACATGCCCACTTGAACCTTGATTTAAAGATTACGACATTGCGAGGAGTATGGTTGGAGCCATTAGGTAGACCATACGAGTCACTGGCTCGACCTCTAAATTGTTTGATGGCCCATCTTTATGTCTATGGTTTGGTCAAGTCACCACTCATGATCTTTTTGCCTTCATTCAATTTTCGCAAGTGTCACACTCATCATTTCAATAAATAACTTTGGACTTTCCTTATTTACCGACAAACTATAATAAACGGAAAATAATTTACGCTCTCAATCTTTTGATTTGAACGCATGAAGTTATGCATTAAACGGTTGTATAACTGATTGTACATTCGAGTCTGCAAATCAAAAATTTATATGTGCAAATCATCATCTCCTATAATATATATTTCAATTTTTTCTCTAATCTTTTACTCCCTCCGTCCCTAAATAAATGTCCACTTGGACTTTTTGCGGTCTTTATTATTCAACTTTGACCATAAATATTTTTGTTTGTGTTATATAATACTTGATGTAAAATATATGAATAGATTGGGTTTTAAAAGTATTTTCATTGGTATAATTTTTATCAAATATTATATAACACAAACAAAAATATTTATGGTCAAAGTTGAATAATAAAGACCGCAAAAAGTCTAAGTGGACATTTATTTAGAGACGGAGGGAGTATTAAATATTTCTTTCATCTTAAAATAATTGTTAGCTAAACAAAAACAAAACCAAAATAGCTAAAATTAATGGTGTGTTTGTTTTTTGAAAAAAATGTCTTACTAGCCTTTTACTCTTACTGAGTTAGAGGTGATCAGACATTTATGTTGTTTGTTTTTTCTTTTGAGTCAGACCCGGTCAGACGTATAACATCTTACTCAGTAAGAGATGGGGAACTTGTCTTAATTCCTCTTACCCAATAAGAGATTGAAGACTTGTTATAATATAATATATTGGAATATATTAGCTACAATTGAATTGTAGCCAATTTCCTACAATTGTGCTACAAATTGTGGGTCTCTAGGTCATTTTGTGGGTCCCTGACTTCTATCTGTGGGTCACTGATTTATTTTCTTGTGTATTTTAGTGGAAAATTCTAGCCAATTAATTACAAAAATTGTAGTCAAGCTATCCTCATAATATATTTGATTGTATATTACGAGTAACTATGTTATATTTATGATAAAAGGTTTTGTTTCATATTTATACAAGCTGCTTATTTATGGTATTGCTATGATATAATATATGCTTAAAAAAAAGACAGTTAAACTCATTCAGACGATTATACGAAAAACAAACAACATTATTTCTTTCATATTCAGACTTTATAGACACATCTTACTAGTAAGATATGGTAGTCAGATTTATACCCAAAACAAAACACACCCTAAGACCACTCACATCAGTTAACTCAGCTTTAAATTTTAAGGCATGCCACGTCAGCTTTTTCACCCCTTAACTTAACTCAGCTTTAACCCACACATCAATAACTTAGCTTTAACACACCTTAACTCACATTTATATCAAATATTTTTACACAAACTACCCTTAAAAGGGGGGCAAAGTGAAATTATTATTATTATTTTTTTATTAAAAGCAGCTTAACGCTGCGTTAGCCGGGTAACGCACCCGTTAACGCAGCTTTAACGTGGGCACCTCACATTGCATAACGCAACATTAACGTGCAAATGTGCAATTTTTTTTTGTCTTTTAGCCACTTTAACGTGGCTTTAACCCTCCATTTAACGTCCGATGGAAGTCACGGTCTAAGACTTAGGTGTGATGCGAGCAAAGACATCCTACGTATAATTTATTAAATTTCAACAATTTGGTAGTAAGGAAATAAAAGCATATTTAAGTGAATTTAAGTCGCAGTATTAGGTATCTTATTAATGGGTCAACCCATTTTTATAAACATTTAACTTGGGGACAATTAATAGTGGCTAAAGTTCGATAAACATTATATATGCAAGTTGTAAACAAGCGAATCAGCAAATGGTTAAAACTAGTTGGCATAACCCAAAGTTTATTACGTACGTGTTACTCCATAGACTGTTGTACTAAAATAATGTGTGGCAGCGTATAACTACGGCTATCTTAAGGTACTGGCATCATAGTTAAAAAAAATTACCCATTTTACCGTGTGAACTGAAAGGTTGTGTTGTGTACAAATAATCACTTATTGACGATAAAGTCTAAGATGAACGTATATTTATTTTGCAAAAATCGTGAATCGATGTTGTAGCATGTAGTCGGTCTAGGCAGAATTGATCGGTAATTAATCAGATTGGCATTTCGGGCAAGTGTTGGGTATTTCCAGCGAGTTTTGGATATTCCCGACAAGATTTTCTGATACGCCTGGGCCCGAGCCCATGGCCTATTTAGGTCTTATGGTTTTACCCTACTTTGTCTTATAAATACTCTTGTAATCATTTATTATAATCAATCAAAGTTTAAAATAAACAAATCTCTAGTTCTTCTCTCTATTTTCTTAAGGAGCTCGCACACGCTAAAAGTGGTGCCTTATCCCGATACAACCCTTAACCGGGTCGTATCAATTGGTGCTTTCATTGAGAGCTCTCGTTGAGAGGACTTACGATTAAGGTTTCAAAAAAAAAAAAAAAAAAAAATGTTCATCGGGGACTATTCATCGGAGTACTGTTCATCACGGGTACTGTTCATCGAAATTTTTTTTGGGTTATTAATCGATTGAGTATTATTTATGGCATCAGGCGGCAGCGATCAGGACGCGGAATACGCACTCTCTAAGCTCTTGCAAATGGGTACGGTGGTCGAATATGAGAGTGAGTTTGTGGTACTTGCAAATCGAGTAACATGGATCTCTGAATCTTTACTTACATCGTGTTATATCTCTGGACTTAAACTGGATCTACAATGTTTACTCTTACGGTCAAATCCCAAAACTCTAGACGAAGCTTTTTCATTGACCCGTGCGGCGGAAACACGCTTCGCTAACCTAGATATTTGGGAATTTTTGAGGTCCAATCCTTTAACTTTGGGAGAATATTTCTTCAAAGCTCGTATCACCGAGGTTCGTTTTGAGACAATTGTAAAGGAAGAGAAAGAGCACATTGTTGAAAAGAAAATAGATGTCATTCTACCATTAGAGGGTGAATTTGCTTCACCTAAGGCTGAAGGGTCATTGAATGCTGATGAGTATATTGGAGTTGAAAAGGTTGTGGGTGGTGGCGAAGCGCTTAAGGTTGGCGAGGATGAGTTGAATAGAGTGATATCGACACTTAAGGATGGAGGTGGTGAATTTGATAGTCGTTTGGATGAAATAAATTTGAATTTAAGCGAGGAATTAGCGGACTCTCAATCTGCATATTCTTCGTATCACCTTGAGGGCAAGATGATTTTTGAAGGAGTGGGAAGTGTTATGGCATGGGTAGCGGAAGACGGAAGAATGGTGTTGTGTTATGTCCAAGGCAAAGGTATACGAAAAAAGAAAAAGGCGAAGACTATAGGTGATGTATGATAGAATAACATATTAAACAAATAAGCACAGCGGAAAACATCACCATACAAGGATCCATATAGCCATATGATCAATCTAAATAAAACCAAATTAAACAAACATGTTTTATACCTTTGTAGCGTGATCCGGGTAACACCACCAATACTACTACACGAATGGAATGAGAAACCCAAGTGATCAATGGAGATCACCTCTATGTGTATCCACACTACACGTCACCGTATGCCAATGGATGCTAGTCCTTCACCCCGTAACCAATCAAAGCACCCTTGAATGAACAAGATTCAATGGAGATTGATGAAAAAACAAAAACCCTAGATCTTGGTGTGTTTTATTTCGTGGTCCTTGATGAGAGGAAGAGGGAGAGATATTAGGTAACTACTAATCACAATAATCAGGATATTATGGTGATTATATTTTCCATAAAATACAAACTAGTCCCTTTCTTTTACAACATCAAGGCCGGCCACCATTGGGCCCCAAATGGGCTTCCCATTTGATTTTCTAGTCCAATGCAATAAGTCCATTACTTATTCATTAGAAGCCCAATATCGGTTCCTGGTTACTTACGGTTATTTATATATCGTAAATACAATAAACACGACATATAAATTGGCACCTCAGTGTATATGTGTGTGACCCCATAGGCTCACATATGACTAGCCATATAATTAGTTATTATGACAAGAGCATTCTCCAACAGCTCCCACTTGCGACGTCATAATAATCAAGTAATTATACAAGCAATGGTTAGCGTCTAGCAACACGCCAATGCCCCTAGAAATATGTGAGGGCAGTTTCTTAAACGTCTCATTTCAGATGGTTTATATGTCATCTATCCTTTTGTTACAGATACCGTGTTGAACATTAGACATGGATCAAAAGTCATTCTAATAGTTCAACTATTATGTTTCTCGATATAGATATTGAACTAGATTACCAAGTGGATTTAAGATTCATCTTAATCCCAGTTGGGTATGGCCATACAAACATCTGTTCAAATCATCGAGGGGCCCAATAGTATCTAACTCCAAAGCAAGTGGAGGAACAAATTCTATTTTGACTACACGTGTCATTCACATGCTTCATATCACTCCTGAAAATGGCCTTTATAACTACCTTATTCAGGACAGCGTTTAACCATATCAAGGAATGAAATTCCACATATGCAAGACCTGCTTGCATCTCAAGTCTGAGGATAAGAGACAAAACCTCTTGCGAGATTCACTATTGACGACGATCCATGTAGTGAATTCTCGTAGGTTGGGTCAATCCAATGTTCATCACCATGAACAACATGTGAGTGTGGCAAATAAATCACCGACACGCTCACATTTGTCTTAATTTGATGATACTCCCGTATCGTCAACCGACAATGGATAATTTTAGAATAAATAAATTATTCATGGATTAAACATGCAAATATAGAACACAGTAGTATAAATGAAGACGATCATACCAGGTATATCAATTCATTATATAATACGACTGCTTGCAGTTCCATTATACAAATACTAAAAATAGATATGCATAAGACTACTCATAGGTCAGGGTCCGATGTTCCCACCATGATCGAATTATGTTGTACAAGACAACAAGTAGTCATCTGAGTAAACTTTGAGAATACTTGTTTCAAAACTCATAAAAGGTTTGAATGATGATTGTCCTTTGTATGTGCACATTCAAGTACAAGACGAGTATCGCAACAATACATTCCATAGGGTGTTTGAAGCCAACAAACACCTACTTTAGATAGTCATCTGAATATTTTCTCAAACTATAAAGTATTCTTATTCTTTTAATGTATAACACATTAATGCTCTCAGTCGAGCACATCTAGTCATCAATGTCATCATTCATGATGACCACGACTGGGGTTGAGTATCATCTCAGTTAAATAAGCATTAACGTATGCAAACAAAATGGAGCTCCTCAAATATCCGTAAACGTTTGAACATATCTTTGGTCCTTCGTAGGTCCATTATAATGTTCGTTTAACAATTATCTAATGACGTTCACTTAGATATTTGTTATCAACTGATGAACTCAAATAAGTACATTTTATTACTATCATTTATCCTATTAATTTGACTTGTTTTACTATATTATGTATGAGGATTGATACTTAATCGTTTACTTTTGTAATTCTCAGGTAAAAACAAGCATTTGGTGAAACTTAGCGATTTTGGACTAATAATGGAGCAAAACGTGCATAAAGTGAAAGTCTACTGACATGGACAAGATCAAGTCAATTCTGCTCCAGATGCGCCGCATCTCACTCTCGAAATGCGCCGCATCTCTATCAAGATATCACCAGATACGATCCAAGATACAAGAGGACATGCGCCGCATCTAATCAAGGGTTACGCCGCATCTTCTGGCGGTGTACGAATATTCCTGAATATTATAATCTTGGACCCCACGCGAAGTTAAGTACATGCGCCGCATCTACTTAGTAGATGCGCCGCATCTTCCCTCAGACAGAAACTATAAATACCCCGTAGACCAGACGAATTACAAGTTCCGGAAAATCTAAAAACCGAAGTTCGAACAGGAGAAACAAAGGACGAATTCAGTCAAGGAGGCAGCACAAGACACACCCAAATCAAAGATACAAGAGCTGTAAGAAGGTGCTACATGTGTTTAATTCATTAAGTAGTTTTGTTTTATTGTGTTAGCAAACTTTAATTCATCAGGATTGGTGGCTTGTGTAATGTGACAACGAAAGATTGCACTCCCTTTAATACTTGCTTTCCCATCAATTAAAGTTTATATGTTGATGTCTTTGGTTACTACTTATTAGTGCATTGATAACCTCTGTGTTTATTAGTGGCTTGCGGGCATTTGACTGCGGGACATAATGTGGCTCCCACGGTTATTTCTAAATTGATCACTTAGGAATAACTTTTAGACATAAGTAATCATTAAGGGTTTACTCGCCGATAAGATTAGGACCAACGAGAAAGGGTTAACTACATACACTTCATATAAAGCTATCAATAGAACAAGTGACAATCTACTTAATCATAAGGACAGCCCTCTTATTGTCTCAAGTATTTATCTGTGTACGTGTGTGCTACTTGCTGATTCGTGCCTATTGGTTTATTTTATTATTTAATTGCAAACAAACCGTGCCAGTCTCTCAGGCTGAAACCCCCTTGCGTTAGGATATTAAAATACTGATTAGAATAACGAGATAATACGTTCCACTCTTAGTGATCGACACTCTACTTACCATTATCTTCATACTGACCGGGTACACTGCTCGTTAAGTGTGTGTGTTATTGATAAGTCGGCTAAATATAAATTTAAAACTTGAGTAGGCATTAAAACTGCTAAACCGCAACGACACATCACGCGCATCAAGTTTTTGGCGCCGTTGCCGGGGAGTGAATTTTTATTATCTGTTAATTTGATTAGTATTTTAATTAGGTTTTTCTTTTTATTAGATTAATTGCATCATTGTACTATTTTGCATATTTGTTGTATTGTGTGTTAATTGTTTTCTTTTATTTTTGTGTGTTTATTTTCGTTTGTGTGTTTAATTTTTGTTTTTATTTTTCGTATTTTTCTGTTCTGCTATCGTTGTACTGTGCTAAATCAAACGATACGGCGCATCTGATCTCTCAGATACGGCGTATTGCGTTTAATTTTTTTTAAATACAACGCGTTTAATTAATTCGATACGACGCATCTTTTCCCCAAGATACGGCGTATCTGTTTTTAATAAAAAAAATTTTCTAAGCTATAAAGTAATACGACGCATCTGCTTTTGCAGATACGGCGTATCTGTTTTTAATAAAAAAAATTTTTCTAAACGTTAACGCCATACGACGAATCTGCTTTCGCAGATACGGCGTATCTATATTTTAATTAAAAACAGTTTGCGAATTATTAAACAGATACGGCGTATCGATCTCTGTCGATACGGCGCATCTTTCTGAATCAAAAATCGATATTTATTTTTAAACGTAACGAAAATACGGCGCATTAACTTTCGTTAATACGACGCATTTAATTTTAATTAGATAAACTGATTTTTGATTAATTAATTCGATACGACGCATTCTTAAATTCTAAAGCGGCGTATCTATTTTCTGAATAAAGTCTGATTAAATTTTAACGATTATAAGATACGGCGTATCCAACTTTTCGGATACGGCGCATCGTCTGCAGATATAGCTATTTTTATTCTTATATCCGTTTCTATATTCATTAATTTCTCTTCTAGCGAACAAATCCTACTGATGATTTTACCTTGGATGACAGATTTTGCTATGGAAGACATGTCAGTTAACGGATATCTTGCTAAGGAATGCTTGTTTTCGGATTCATTCAATGTACTCATGATGGATGCAGATTTATTCTCTTGGGAGACTCCTCTTGAAGCTGCTTTTAAGGAATTCATGCGTTTATGCAACATTGACAAAGAGGTATTCTCTTATGATGTATTTGTGAGGTACACTGGAGAAGAATTGTCGCTCTTATGGCCTATCATTGAAGCCGAAGGATTGAACTGGACTACTATCGAAGAAGATGATGGGAAATTCTATCTTGCGTACATGGATTCAAGCAACGAAAGCTGTGGTGGAGGCAATACCCAAAACTCTTACATGCCTTATTCCGAACAGTACTGGGGATTAAATGAGAACTACCAGGATTTAAGACTTATGACGATTTCAAAAACACCTGGTACTATGAATGGAATGACCAAGTACCATGGGTTTGGGATAAACCATGGGAATTTGCGCACATTAATCACACCTGTACACCCTTCGTTTTCAAGGACGGGAGTAGTGTTTGGCCGACCTGTGATTATAAAAGTGACGGAACCTGTAATGGGGGAAGTATAATTGGGATGAGACGGGTTGGAAACGATGTAACCTTTGAAGATTATGAGTGGTACGATAATGTTGAAGACTGCCCACAAAAGGCGGAGGCTTTACAAGAAAAGGGCAGAATTGAACGCTTGAAAGGACTTAAGGGAACATCGGATACTACTTTCTGGGAATGGGTGCATAAACAGTTTGATGATTTCACAAAGCTTAGTCGACGGTTACAATATGATTTGGAAAGAGAATGGGAGGCGATTCAAGATGATAATAATAATGAGTCGTTGATTGAAGAACTAGATGATTATTTGATTAAGGATCCCTATTTTAAGTTTGTTGATAAAAACGAGGAAGAGTTCACCAAAAGAAAGTGTCAACTACTTGCGATTCCTTACAATGAGCCGCCCATGATTATTTCTGAAAAATTTAAAATCATCAAATACTCTTTGGGTCCTGATGAAGAATATACTGCGGTGAAGACAAAGAGTTATACTAGATTAAGTCGAACGGAAGAAAACGTCGCAGAGATATACGGGAAAATCTTTCGGATGAAGGACGAAGGATGGACCGTGACAAGGACTTATTGCTGAGCTGAACGTGAGTCTAACTTGAAGACTCTGGAATAAAGACAAGTGCTTACCGGGAGACAACCCGGATTTATCTATTTATTATTCTGTTTTCTGTGTCGAGTCAGTCCAGGCCGCATGAGGATACGGCGCATCTCAATTCTGAGATGCGACGCATCTCCTGCAATGGTCATATCTTATTTTACTTTTCTGCATTTTTATTTTCGACTTTAAAACTATTTATCAGTTTAATTTTAATGCGGCGCATCCCTGGTTAAGGATGCGGCGCATCTTTATTCTGATCCGTATTTATTCCAGGCTCGATACGGCGTATCTTCTTCCATAAGATACGGCGCATCGACTGACCTGATGATTTTCAGTTTTAATTTTTAAGTTTTATTTATTTTTCCTAACTACTAATGTATTATGCAAGTTTGAACCTTTCTTATCTTAGGTGTGTTTTAAAGTATTGGTGGTATTATAGTTTCCTGGATTTCCTGTGGATACATCAAGTATGAAGCTTTAACGTTCTAATCCACAAGAAAGATGATTTTTGCTCTAATACTAATGGAGGATCATACCGAGCAAATCTCAGGGGAGTTTTCCTGTTCTAATTCTTTTATTTTCCAGTTTTTAACCTTTTATACAAACAACGAGGACGTTGTTTAACTTAAGTGGGGGGATTGGAGAATTAGAACACTTAACAATTACTTGTCCTAAACTTTTTCAAAAATTATGCTTAAAATGTGCTTAATATATCAAACTTAAAAATTTTTTAGCATGTTTTTGTTTAAGATCTAAGTTGCATAGCTGCACACATGACGTTATTTTCAAAAATTGTGATTTTTCAAAATTCACAAATCTATGAGTGTGCCGGTGACTTGTAAACTTTAGAACTTGGCTTGTATACTATTCGAGACCACCATAATAAGTATTATTTATATAATTGGAATGACTTGTCTAACTTGGTAAAATTCTAGGATTACACCCAAATAGCCTTTATATGTTATGTGTTATTAGCTAACTACACTGGTTAGTTAACCCCCCGTATAAAACCTTTTGTTACTCTCATTTTTAGAGTAAGATACCCCTAGAAAAACCCTCAGAGCCATTCCTTTCGTTTCTTACACCTATGTTTAAAATGTTTCGTTACACCCTTACACCTTAGCCTACCCTGTAGATTAGAATCCGTGGTTGGTTAATTGCTATAGGCAAAGTGTGTTTCCTTACATTACCTGTGTTCGCGTGCGTAATTCATTATCTTTGGTTAGGTCGGGAAATTGCACAATGCAATTGGAGTGAAAGTAAATATTGTATATCTTTGAGTTTATTTTTCGGTGTGTTTACTACTTTCACTATTACCGTTATTTCTGAAGTATGAAAAGTATGGAAAAATTATCCGGAAAGAAAGTTATAGTGATGTGGTGAAATTTTACACATCTATGTTTATGTTAGTAGTTAAAAAAAAAAAAAAAAAAAAAAAAAAAAAAAAAAAAAAGTTGGAAGTTAGTTTTAACCAACTTATGTAAAGTTATGTAAGTGGTCGATATCACCACTATTCGTTGTACTATATCTATGGATTGAATGGGAATTGGCAGTTATGGGAACGCCAATTAAGGTTTATTCTTTGATTAAGATCTTGTTGAGTATAATTCGTGTCTACCTAAAGCGTGTGTTTCAAGTGTTAAAGCGTGAGTTATTCAATGATATGAGTCTTATTCATGGGATAGTTGGGATAGTGATTAACCACACTTAGGATTTTAATTTATTTGTTTTGTTTATTTTTATTTTTGCACCAATTTATATCCCAAATGTTATCCATGCCCTTTATTATTCTTTATCCAACCAAACCTTTGATTTATTGAGATTAGGGATTTGAGCAATCTTAAGTATCGTAGTCGTGGATTCGGCTATGTATTTATGATTTTGTCGCCCTTTTTGATATATTATTATTGGTGAAGTTTGGACCTATCTTTAGCCTATTCGAGTTAAGGATTTGAGCAATTGCAAGTATCGTGTTCGTGGATTCGATCATGTATTTGTGATTTTGTCGCCTTTTCTGGAATTTGAGATCGATAGTGAAAGAGAATAATTAACCCTTAAGCCTAAAAACCCTTTTTACCGCTTTAGACTTGTTGCTCCTTAGCTTTAGTGGTGGAGATGTGTATACTTGCCAAGCTTATGATAGAATATTCGTCGCGACTGGACAGTTAAACGATTAGATTTGCTTTTATCGACTTATTTTATTTTACTTCTAATTCGTTAAGTGTTTAGTTGTGTGATTATGAAATGAACGAATACATGCTTAAATATAAAAATAAATCCTAACATCTTTTAGGATACATTTTCATAAAAGAAATTCTAAGGTTTACTTGGGGACAAGTAAAGTTCAAGTGGGGGGATATTTGATGAACTCAAATAAGTACATTTTATTACTATCATTTATCCTATTAATTTGACTTGTTTTACTATATTATGTATGAGGATTGATACTTAATCGTTTACTTTTGTAATTCTCAGGTAAAAACAAGCATTTGGTGAAACTTAGCGATTTTGGACTAATAATGGAGCAAAACGTGCATAAAGTGAAAGTCTACTGACATGGACAAGATCAAGTCAATTCTGCTCCAGATGCGCCGCATCTCACTCTCGAAATGCGCCGCATCTCTATCAAGATATCACCAGATACGATCCAAGATACAAGAGGACATGCGCCGCATCTAATCAAGGGTTACGCCGCATCTTCTGGCGGTGTACGAATATTCCTGAATATTATAATCTTGGACCCCACGCGAAGTTAAGTACATGCGCCGCATCTACTTAGTAGATGCGCCGCATCTTCCCTCAGACAGAAACTATAAATACCCCGTAGACCAGACGAATTACAAGTTCCGGAAAACCTAAAAACCGAAGTTCGAACAGGAGAAACAAAGGACGAATTCAGTCAAGGAGGCAGCACAAGACACACCCAAATCAAAGATACAAGAGCTGTAAGAAGGTGCTGCATGTGTTTAATTCATTAAGTAGTTTTGTTTTATTGTGTTAGCAAACTTTAATTCATCAGGATTGGTGGCTTGTGTAATGTGACAACGAAAGATTGCACTCCCTTTAATACTTGCTTTCCCATCAATTAAAGTTTATATGTTGATGTCTTTGGTTACTACTTATTAGTGCATTGATAACCTCTGTGTTTATTAGTGGCTTGCGGGCATTTGACTGCGGGACATAATGTGGCTCCCACGGTTATTTCTAAATTGATCACTTAGGAATAACTTTTAGACATAAGTAATCATTAAGGGTTTACTCGCCGATAAGATTAGGACCAACGAGAAAGGGTTAACTACATACACTTCATATAAAGCTATCAATAGAACAAGTGAAAATCTACTTAATCATAAGGACAGCCCTCTTATTGTCTCAAGTATTTATCTGTGTACGTGTGTGCTACTTGCTGATTCGTGCCTATTGGTTTATTTTATTATTTAATTACAAACAAACCGTGCCAGTCTCTCAGGCTGAAACCCCCTTGCGTTAGGATATTAAAATACTGATTAGAATAACGAGATAATACGTTCCACTCTTAGTGATCGACACTCTACTTACCATTATCTTCATACTGACCGGGTACACTGCTCGTTAAGTGTGTGTGTTTATTGATAAGTCGGCTAAATATAAATTTAAAACTTGAGTAGGCATTAAAACTGCTAAACCGCAACGACACATCACGCGCATCATCAACTCATCTTGCATTCATGCAAATGATAAACATAGCCCAATGCGTATTATGACTTACATGATGAATCCTTTAGTCGAACTTAAGATTTCCACTCATGTGTTCAATCTCATCAAGAGAGATTGATCATTGAGACTCCCCTCAATAACATGTCATATTATGTTTAGACTTAATAACCGCTTATGTTTATTCTAATAAACATATACATAACAAGGTTGTATGTCTTATTTTATAAATCCCTCAAGAGAAACTTCATTCCAAGCTAAGGATTAAAGTCTAGCTTAGATGAAATATTGTTTCTAATATGTTAATGACATATGAGATTTAAGAAAATAAATACCGTGCCTCAACTTGCTCTTAGTGTACTTAGGAGTAATCTTATTAATCAAAA
Organism: Artemisia tridentata subsp. tridentata; assembly: GCA_021014915.2. Taxonomy (NCBI): domain Eukaryota; kingdom Viridiplantae; phylum Streptophyta; class Magnoliopsida; order Asterales; family Asteraceae; genus Artemisia; species Artemisia tridentata. The sequence continues at coordinate 14,731,137 of CP139507.1, forward strand.
TCAAATTAATGATTTTATAATTAACTCAAGATATTTGCTCCTAGATGCATGATCTAATCCACACATGGATTATTTTATCTTGTATACATAATAAAGATTATATGGTTTCATAAAACCTTTTGATTACTCATCGTCCTCGCAAAGATAATCAACAAGAAAGGTGTTTTGGTATCCGATTGTCATATTTCATTTACATGAAAACAAGTATGACAATTAATCTTTATACATTTAATGTTTGTAGATAGGAAGATTTAATCATAGTCAAATTCTGAGTATGAGTAAACTCTTTTTACTACGCGTGCATTAAATGCGTGTACAAGTTTGTCCTTTTGAGTTTTCTCTTCAAGAAACTCATTCTTGACCTCACAGTCTAACTGATTGGTAAGAGACCAATCAAACTCCATGAGTGATTGTCTTTCTAGGACTGCATCTTAACATTCATAGTTTTGTGCTACTCATCAGATACAATATCTGATAATGCATCTCAGTAGTTAGCAGGCTCACTATGATCCTCTAACTTTTGTCCCTTAGCATTGATATAAAAACTATATCATTCAGGTGCAAGAGGTATCCTTGTGGATTTATGAATGAGAGATATCAATCTATGGTTTAACATATCCATGTTCAACCTTAGTATGACATTAGCAAGTGTACTCAGAAGGTTGTGTATTTAGTTCTTGAATAACTTCAAGGTCTAAAGGTACTCCCACTTGCTTTTGTATGTAGAGACTAATCTCTAGATACTAAGCATCTTGAGTAACAATAAATTGTCTTCAAGTGGGACATCCAAAATACACCATTAGTTCTTGACTCTAGTTTGTTAATTACTTACTCTTAAGTAGTTAACAAATTCAGAACTTCAATTAAGACATAATGAGATTCATCTCATGCCATAATACAATGGTGTCTTAAATTCCTTCTGGGTTGGAATCATATTGAGTGTACACATGGCACACCCAATTTCTAACCTTGATAGCTTTGGAGGTAAAACAGTTTAAGTCATCAAAGATCAAACAATATCAATAGTGTTTGATTTTTCATGATGGACATACCATAAAGTTGTGGTATTCCACGAGGACTGATGTTGTGAGACTATCACACAACTCATTAGATGAACTTATACTTTTTGGCTTACATATCTGCCAACCAAGTCAAACCAGATGACATCAATAGTAATTCTAGCCTATTGCATACTTTACATCATGTGCATGTTTTGACTAGAAAACATAAACATTTAATATTATACGTCGTAAGTGTACATGTCTTAACAAGAAGACATAACAAATCAACGTCTTACTTTACGTTATAAGTCTTTCAACAATTAACGGAAATTATGTTTGTGTCTTTACAAGAGACCTAAACATATTCAACTAAAGTAATTTCGAGCGCCGACACTTGGCCTCAATAGTAAATTCAAGTTAATTTCATACTTCATGATTATGGCCTTACAAGAAAACATAATCATATTTACTAAACAATTCAGTGAATATGTAGAAGTAGCTTTTCATGTTATCTTGATGTTTGTTCTAATTAGGGCAACCTACATTTTATGTGTAGAAGTCCTAGTAGAATCTTTGTTTCTTACATTTCAGTCAAGAGAAACTATTAGTCATATTGTTATATGTTGTACCTTGCACACAATTGAGATTTCTCCCACTTGTGCATGGCACAACATCATCAGAGTATACAAGCACCATTACGCTCGTGTGTTTGTATGAGCAATATGACAATGTCTAAGATAACATATGATTTTTAGTAAAAATCAAATATAGATATGTAGAACTTTATAGTTTTAATAATGAATCATGCATAATGATTTTATAGATAACATTTCAGGAAGCAACATTAGGAACGCGACAAGTTAACTAATAAAATTTATGCAATGGTTCTTATATAAACTATGATGCTTAACATGTGGAAAGTAATGTATTATTTCAAGACAGTCTGGAAATAAGATGGGAAGTTGTAAGGTATTGAAGCTTACAACTCCCACTGGATTAGACAACATTACATGTGTTTCGTCACCAGTAATATAATCACGTAGCTCCCACTAGATTAGACAACATTTTAATGTGTTACGTCACCAGTGGAGAGTGAGTGGCGATTGGATACTTTCCATCTTTCTTTAAATATCTACACATTATTGCTAATGTGAGTCACTTTGACTAGTAAACATGTACTTAGGTATTCAAGAAAGTGCATCAAGTTCTAACATATAGATGATGGGCTAGCCATCATTGCTATTTTAACTTGAAAATAGGCATGCATTTCCTCCATAATTGGTCTACTTCACCACAAGGGTATGTAGGACCATAGTGGGTTTATTGGGTTATGACAAACTGCTAGGTAATCATGCTAGTAATTGCCTTTACCACTTTGCGGTTTATTGATATTTCTGTCTTCTAATTATTTGAACTCATTTTAGAATGGTAGCTAGTACGAAAAAGGTCGACCAAGCAAGAACATGCAAATATCGCCAAAGGTCTGACCAATGAGCAAAATTCGCCATGGGTTGAAATGGCCCTAAGGTCTGACCAGAGAGGTCAAGTCAAATGCATGTGTTCTCTAGTTATCCAAATATCTTCTATTCTTAGAGGTTTCAAAACCGAAACTAGGGTTATGAAACAATCTTGAAAGAATAAGATGTGTAACCATACTTAACCGTTTTGACTTTTACAAGACATCACGATTTCTAGAGTAGGTTTTCCTTGAGTTTGATTAGAATTAGGAAAATTCAAATATTCCTATTATGGCTTTTCCTCATAAAGAAAAAGGATAGGAATAAGTCTCTTTCTTACAAGGAAAGATCGACTTAGTTCGTCCTTTTAACAAGAAAAGAACAAACTCTTGTTTACGGCTTGCGTTGCATTAATTGAATTTACAAAGTTCAATTTTAGTATTTTTGATAATTAATCCTTTTTAAAATTAACTACCCAAGTTTAAGCATATTAAACCAATTAATTTTACGAAAAGGCTAAGATCCTCATTGAGGTTCGACCATTAATGCAGTTGATCTACTAGAAATGGTTGATTCAATAGGTAGGTAACGTCGACCAATTGCATTACATGTGCAACTCTTAGAACTTTATGGGACTCATGGCATCTAGTGTCAAACAACTAGTGTCATGTAGGCATGTTTAGTCCCATCTTTGCCTCGGGTAAGGGTCTGACCACACTACTCGATTAAGTCATCCAATTTGAAAAATGTGAGAATAATCCTAGGTCTGACCATGGTAGAATAGTCACCTTGGGTTACAATTCAGCCTAGGTCTGACCAGATGCTAAAAGGTAATTGCAAGTGTTCTCATAATTGGACGGCATGACTTAAATTTTGACGGGTAAATTGTTTTGATGTGGATCAAAAACGTGTACGAAGAAGCATGCATTCATTCTTCGTAGCACAAGTTAAAAACTTTTCTTAACTTAAGTCTAATCATTGTTTTAATTTATGTGTGTCAAGTTGTCCATTTTCAAGACTAATATAAATCCTAAGTGGATTGTTAAGTATGGACAATACAATAAACGAATAAACAATCTTAACTAGTTTAAGTGTTTATTTAGAAAACAATGATTTTTAAGTTTGAAATCATATTTAAACTTAATTGAACTAAATCATAAGACTTAGTTCAAAATGGTTTATGTTTAGTTTCAAGTTTTAAGAAAACATTTTTCGTTTTACATGTAGTCACAACATACATAAAAACAACCAACCAAACATACAACCACAATATGCAAAGCCTCAACCGATGAAAATCCTATGCTTGGTCTTGTGAGCCATCATAAGAACCAAGAGTCAACTAGGGACATATAGCACAACCACACGGAGGGCTCCCACTTGCCCCAAGACAATATTGGGCAAGTAAAGGCCCATAATGCTCATGAAACTATGAATCTGCCAGCCCAGTTTTTCTGTTTTGCGAGCCCAATAAGTCATTGAAGACGACCTCCTCATCTTTCGGCCCAGTTGACAAAGTTGTATCCCTATGTCTTGAGGACCTGGAAAACAAATTTTAGAAAAAAATACCTTACCAATCAGCGGGAAATCACGTTTTCCCAACAGGTGTCCAGCAGCAACTTTCGGTCTACAACTCTTCAATCTTTCGCCAATTGCTTCCAAGCTCTTGTTTACAATAAATATAAAGTAAAATACAACTAATCTACTTTGTATCTACTGTAAAATGCCCAAACAATGGCAAAACCAAAAATGAAATACATTACAAAAGTGCCGAAACAATGGCAAACCCCAAAACAAGAAAAACAACCAACAATCACAATATCACAACGCACAAGTGGTCTAGGTTTTCATCGGCTTTGCATATACACATAATAATACATTAAAATTATGATCATGACAAGGTGTTGGCTAACTCCATGGACAAACATGCATGTATTTGCCATGGATAACAAAATAAATAACAAGAATTAAATTGTTAGCCAACGAATCGAAGAAATAATTAACAAGAATTAAAACCCCGAATGGTACGCGTGATAAATGGCCATAGACTCATAACCCAATGATATTAGGACCTTCTTAACACCATTTTAACTCAGAAAAATAAGCCTCATGGGCTGATTAGAAATCGGGTTAAAAATCTCTTAAAAAACACGTTTTTAGGCCATTTTACGGGTACCGATCAAGTAAACAATCAACGTATGCATAACAAATGGCCATAGGATCAAAAAGTCCAGATCTTAAGACCTTCTTAAGGTCGACATATTCATAATATTTAAGCCCTAGGGGCTGTTTTAAAATGACACTTTTAAATCCATTAAAAAACCACGTTTTTAGCCATTTTTACGCATACAAGATGATCATATGACAACATATGATGGCTCTGATACCACTATAGGTGATGTATGATAGAATAACATATTAAACAAATAAGCACAGCGGAAAACATCACCATACAAGGATCCATATAGCCATATGATCAATCTAAATAAAAACAAATTAAACAAACATGTTTTATACCTTTGTAGCGTGATCCGGGTAACACCACCAATACTACTACACGAATGGAATGAGAAACCCAAGTGATCAATGGAGATCACCTCTATGTGTATCCACACTACACGTCACCGTATGCCAATGGATGCTAGTCCTTCACCCCGTAACCAATCAAAGCACCCTTGAATGAACAAGATTCAATGGAGATTGATGAAAAAACAAAAACCCTAGATCTTGGTGTGTTTTATTTCGTGGTCCTTGATGAGAGGAAGAGGGAGAGATATTAGGTAACTACTAATCACAATAATCAGGATATTATGGTGATTATATTTTCCATAAAATACAAACTAGTCCCTTTCTTTTACAACATCAAGGCCGGCCACCATTGGGCCCCAAATGGGCTTCCCATTTGATTTTCTAGTCCAATGCAATAAGTCCATTACTTATTCATTAGAAGCCCAATATCGGTTCCTGGTTACTTACGGTTATTTATATATCGTAAATACAATAAACACGACATATAAATTGGCACCTCAGTGTATATGTGTGTGACCCCATAGGCTCACATATGACTAGCCATATAATTAGTTATTATGACAAGAGCATTCTCCAACAAAGACTGCAATTCAAAGAAGATTATGGGATCTCGGATTACGCCAATGTTGCAGTAGGACGGACTGCCCAAACGACTCAAGAAGTCCAAACGTACGTATGAAATAAAGATTATGTCATATAATCTATCTTTATTTGCGTGTCTTTGTTTAGGACTGTTTTCATGTTTATTTAGGAAAGTCAATTAAGAATGTTTTAAGACAACACCTTGAGGGCAAGGTGGTTTTGAAGGAGTGAGGAATGATACGCCTGGGCCCAAGCCCATGGCCTATTTAGGTCTTAGGGTTTTACCCTACTTTGTCTTATAAATACTCTTGTAATCATTTATTATAATCAATCAAAGTTTAAGATAAACAAATCTCTAGTTCTTCTCTCTATTTTCTTAAGGAGCTCACACACGCTAAAAGTGGTGCCTTATCCCGATACAACCCTTAACCGCGTCGTATCATTTTCCTTGAAAAACAACTTGTAATAGGTATAAACAACGAGTATAAGTGATTAAAACAAGTTTACGGCGAGTTTTATGTATTTTCAGCAAGATTTGCAAGTTTCGGCAAGTTTTTTTTTTTGGTAAAAGGTCAAAAGACTCGATAAATATATTACTCCAAAAAACGTTTAAGTACAAAAGATATGGGTGAATCTCATATCTCAGCCCGTTACATAGGCGGAAACTTATATAACAAGATAATTCTTATTCTCTAAATAAGAAAATAAACCGCTACTCATAAGATAACATTAGACTCCTACGAAAACAAAATTACTTCCTACTCATAAGTTTCGGCAAGTTTGATCATCGTAGAACGTCGTCGACCATTGTTGACCGATTTATTCAACTGATTTACACAAATTAAAAAGATTGGTGGTTTATATGCTTTTTTTCAACACTACTTTATTCAAGAAGCATCATATTTCAAAGTTAATAATCTGTGGATAATCTTGTAGCAGTTAAGGAAGTTTAACAACTCGTGTGCATGACGTGGCTTATTAAGAGAATGTACCACAAATAGAAACTTTTCTAAGATAAACATTAAGCTAAATCCAAGTTCTACCACTTCTTTATTATAAGTAACACTACAGTATAAAGGTTTTTCAAGCTCGTGAAGGGATTTGCTGTAAAAGTGACGAAAAGTTTATTACAAATCACGCGTTTCCCTGATTTCTAGCCACCGACGATCCATTAATAACAACTTTCATGTTATCCATTTCACCGTTAATATTTATCCATTTCCAACTCCACGTCATGCTGAGTTACGTCATTTTTCTATACTTCAAACCATAGTTGTTAAGATCCCGATCATGATCTTAGGATATTATGATTTTATAAAGTAAAAATGATCCGGATCTTACGTAGGATCTTCACAAGCTTAATATCTTATAGGATCCCGATCTTAACCATAGGATCTTAAGATCTACTCCGATCCGATCCTACTTTTCTCGAATCGCAAACTTAAAAACTACAAATTTATGGGTTATGTTTTTATATAACTTAAAAAACAACATGTGATTCTTTTTAAACATTTCGTGTTCATAATTTACGATAATATTTTCATGAAACATTCATATAATTTCGTGTTTATGATATATAATAATTTGTAGATTTAAATAATATTACAATGATCATTAGAAGCAGTTGGCCACCGGCTTCATCTTGGAGCTTGGGAGGGGTTGTTGCCCAGGTTCGAATCCCGCAAGGGACTAGAATTTGGGATTTTCCCCTTAGGCGAATCGGGAAAGGAGTGGGGTTATCCCTTAAGGCGAGGCTCGCGGTTGGTATCTCTGCCCGATTGGATGCGACACTGACTCGAGCCAACAACTAACAACTAACCCGCCGTTCAAAAAAAAAAAACGACATTATAGTAGGATCTTTTGATCCCGATCCGATCTTACGATCACGATCTTGTAAAGACGAAAACGATTCTAAGTAAGATCTCAATCTTAAAAACCTTGCTTCAAACAATGTTAGTTGTTGTTGGTGAATAACAATATTATCTTAGAAGTATAGTCGTTGAATGTTACTTACGAATTAACCGTTGTTTGGAATAGAGGGTAGATGGTAACATTTATTCATGTAAAACTTGATGGACAATGCATCGGCGATATGATTGCTTCGGTGTTTTTAAATGTCGCTGAAAGATCAAACATTGTTTGGTGTTGGTCTTTTAGCTTCTTTTACGTGTTGTCGTAACGAGTGCATCTCCGTTAATTTAGGCCGATTGTAATGGTGACCACTGTTACATAACTTTCTCTTTTTTTTAGAACGGCGACACAACAATTACAAAAGTTCAGTCAAAGGGTATTCAAACAACGCAACAATTACACAATTTTATGACTCAATTACTGTAATAAAGAGACCTAGGATACCACAAAAAGTAAACCCTACAAAAACAATTAAATACGTGACCGACTTTTTTTTTTTGCCTAAGACGCGTCCCCTTGGACGGTTGAGTGGTTGGAACAGGTTAGAACGCGTCCCAAAAAAGAGTCGACCGATCAAGAGACCGACCATCATGATCTTAGGTATCTTTAAAAAACTATGCTATGAACAATTGAGGAAAAGAAGTTTCCTAGATCATTGTGTTATTGTCGATGCTATTAATAATATCTAAAAATAGCAACTTTATATACTCCATGCTTTACGGAATACTTATCCCGCCTCACTTTGCTTCTCGCGATCTTGTATTTTTTTTTTTTTTTTTTTTTTTTCTTTTAACGGCGACTTTCATTTTTTGGATAGGAGTCACACCTGCCGCAACGGCAAGCCCTCATCCACCACATACCCAGACTATGTTGTCTGAACCGAGCCCACGCTGGCGTAGTGGGGATTTTTTAATGGCGTCCACCCGGAAACCGTACTGCTTCCACACGAGATTTCTTGCTAGAGTAACGGCCGGATGAAAACCGGGGGTGGCTCGGCTTTGAACCTGCGCAACATTGGCTAACATGCTATCATCTTCATTGCCAAATACCAACAGAGATTTGTGGCCCTCATGTGAAGACTTCCCAGCAGGTCACCCATGCCGTTACTACTTTCACATGAGTACGCTTAACCGACAAGCGATTACCACTAGACCACAACTCTGTTAGTTCTCGCGATCTTGTATGATCCTTTTAAAGTTTGTGATATAGATAGTATAATGTGTGAAAAAAATTTTGATTATTTTATACCACAAACTGGATTAGCATTATCTTTCTAAAATAAGAAAACGTCTAAATATAAAATTCTCAATCTTCATGCACAACCATAGAAAACCAACACTGGTAAACATTTGCACTATAAATGTATAATGAACTACGAGTAATTTCATCAACTTTATTACTAACTGACACTAATATTGGTATTTTATTTCAGTACTATGTTAGCTAGGTTTCTTTAATTAATAAACGAGCAAAATTATATATTGGATAATATATTAAAATGTAAAAAGCGTGTATAACTCTATGTGAAATCATTAAAGTTGAAGGGAATAATTTAAAATACGTCAATCATTTTTTTATTTTTATTTTGAGTAAATTACACGGATGGTCCCTGTGGTTTGTCGAAAATTTCACCTATCGTCCCTCAAACTTAAAAGTTGCATGTATCGTTTGTCGAAAAATTCACCTATCGTCCCTCAAAGGGACCATTCATGTTATTCTTTGGCAGCGATAGAGACGATACATGCAATTTTTAAGTTTGAGGGACGATATGTGAAATTTTCGATAAACCACATGGACCATCCGTGTAATTTACTCTTTTTTTTTAAACGGATTACTACTTTACACAATGGATATATCCAAATAATGACTTTTTAGTCACAACATGATCCAAAGTATATGACTTTCATTTTGATCACACCCATATTTTTTGACCAAATCGTTTTTGCACAATCTACGTATGCAAATATTATTTTTATTTGCGACATGATACTATTTTTAGTATGTGTGCGTACATTTGATTCCTTCAAACTAATCCATTTTTAAATGTATTTTTTGTCGACTTCATATCGAAAATGGTATGGAGAGAATTTGAAAAATGGTGCCAAATTTTGTAGAATAAATTTGAGCCAACTATATAAATGTAAGGACACATCATTAGTCGTTAATTAACTATAACAAAATAGAGATCACTTATTTTTGAAGCTATAAACTTCAATTTTGTTTTCTCAAAGCTTTTCATTTTTATACGTATAAACATGTAACATGCACGCATATACGTATTCTCTTGTATACGTGGCAACATAAATCATGGTTGTCAGGATCCCGATCCTAATCTTAAAATCTTACGATACTGCAAAGCAAAAACGATCCGGATCTTACGTAGGATCTTTGAAAGCTTAAGATCTTATAGGATCCCGATCTGGACCATAGGATCTTAAGATCTAATCCGATCCGATCTTACTTTCTCGAACCGCAAACTAAAAACCTACAAATTTATGGTTTATGTTTTTATATAATTTAAAAAACAACATGTTATTCTTTTTAAAATTTCATATTTATAATTTAGGACAATATTTTCATGAAATATTCATATAATTTCATGTTTATAATATATAATAATTTGCAGATTTGAATAATATTACAAAGATCATTAAAAAAATAGCATCATAGTAGGATCTTAGGATCCCGATCCGATCTTACGATCACGATCTTGCAAAGACGAAAACAATCCTAGGTAGGATTCCGATCTTGAAAACCTTGACATAAATAGTTGACTTTCAACTTTCATGTGTTCAACCAATATGTCAATATATTCACATTGCGCATTCACTAAATTGCTTGCGTAAGTTTACTTTGCCAATTTGTTATGACTTATGATCTTATCCAAAAAGCATAATTCTCAATAACTAGTTAAAACAAGTTCATATTGTATACCACTTGCTTGTGGACTAATTAGTCAAAATAAGAACGACTACGTTTCTTAGAGAAAGAAAACATTTTGCTAATACGAAAATCTGTATACAACTACGTATTAAATATTAATGATCAAAATCCATATAAAAATTACCAAACTTGTTAATTTTTTACAAGATTACTACAAAAGACATAATATACTTATTTTAAGAAACCGTTAACTAAATGATATCCTTAATAACAGATGATGAGATCTTCATTGTCGATACGTTTTTAACTTATCTTGGTTGTTGATTTTAACTGTTTTTTTATGCTTATCTAAATAACCATAACATTATCAAATCAAATCTCATCTAATTTTCATAAGTACACTAGTTAAGTCATAATTTTATTTTATTTTATTTTTTATTTTTTTTACTCGTTGTTTTGGTTGACTAACAATTTATATAGCCACAAAATTATTTATAAACTAATCGATCTGTATAATATTATTATTGGCTCGCTAACAGTATTATTTTGCAAGTTGGAGAGTTGAAACTTGATTTGTTATTGAATAATGTGAATATACCAAATAATTCTTCTATACAAATAAATACAATAGATTAAAAGTTTAGGACCAATACAATCTCCCCCAACTTTACACTAATTTATATTTCATTTACATATTTGTTTCCTATTTTAAATTTTCTTGCCAGCTATGAAAATGGTAATTACAAGATTTCATACACAAGAAACCTCTATATATACTCTTGTTCACAATTGTCATACAATATTATTCTCTTTCTTCTTCATTTTCAAACACTTTGTTTATTCATCTCCTATTCGAATACACTATGGCCGGCGGTGGAATTCCTACCGGTCCGGGAAATGACAAAGCTTATCCCGGAAACCTAACTCTCTATGTCACGTTCACTTGTGTTGTTGCTGCCATGGGTGGTCTCATTTTCGGTTACGATATTGGAATATCAGGTAATATAGGGCCTCCGCTAGCTCAGCTACGGCAGTTTGATATATTATTTGTAACGCAATACTGTTTATCTGAACAATCAGATAAACAGTTTTGATAGATAGTACGCTGTACTAGATACTCTTGGAAACTAAAACCTAGATTTTTTTTGTGTGTACTTAAACAGGTGGTGTGACATCAATGGATCCATTTTTGAAAAAGTTCTTCCCATCAGTATTCCGAAAACAATCAGAAGACACATCGACGAACCAATACTGCAAGTTCGACAGCCAAACATTAACCATGTTTACGTCGTCCTTGTACCTAGCTGCCTTGTTGTCGTCTTTGGTGGCATCGACAGTGACTAGGACACTTGGTCGTAAACTTTCTATGTTGTTTGGTGGTATTTTGTTTTGTGCTGGTGCTTTGATTAATGGTTTTGCTCAAGCCGTTTGGATGCTTATTGTTGGTCGAATCCTTCTTGGGTTCGGTATCGGATTTGCCAATCAGGTAATGTTTTTATATTTCTTTCATATAAACTTTTACGTAATATAGAAAATACATCATTTTGTGGTTTGCATTAGATAAATATGTAAGCCGGAGGTCTCGTTGGAAGTAGTCTCTCTGCTCTCGGGTTTATCCGGGTAGGGGTAGGATCTGTCTACATTCTACTTCCTCATATCCTGCCCCGGCGGGATTGGGTTTGTTGTTGTTGATTAGATAAATATGTAAGTGGCGTGTTTTGTTTTTAGATAGTGAGATCCATTGATAGGAAAAATACAAAGTGCATAATATCGAAACATGTTTTTTGTGGCAACTCTTATAAGATACCTTCCAAAGTTATTTGTATTTTTGAATTTATATAGTGAGGCTTGTTTAAACTTTACAACGTTATAAACTTAGAATCTGTATATGTTAGTTGTGTACTAGTACTAAATAATATAATATTATAAATGGTTATTTATGACTCATAATTCATAAACGTTATATTTATGTTTTCTGACATTAAGTGTTTAACACTTTAACTTTTTGACCAATCTCACAACTTGCATCTGCAAACAAATCTGTAATTTGATTTCTTTTTCGTGTGTAATCAACTTGTTTTAAAAAACAACTAAAGTGACATTTGAAATAACATAGTTTAATAGTTTTAAACTTTTTGGTATTAAAAAAGTCTAGACTCTATTTGTTTTTCTTTGCACATGTAAGACACTTTGTTTGTTTCCAAATATTCCACAAACAAAACGTTTACTAGTGATTGCAACTTGCAGAAAAATTGACTTCGATAATGACACTATCTAACTTTTTAATCATACCATAGACAATAACTTTCAAATATTGATATAATATTTGGTTAAAAAGTACTTTATGAAATATCTTGTTTAAATGTTTAATAAGACTTCTTTTTCTTACTTACGACTTTATGAACATCATGTTTACTACTACTAGTATGACATTTTTTCTTGTTTAATGACAACTTAATGAGATATTATGTTTACTAATACGGCAATTTTATTGTTAATTTCAGTCTGTGCCACTATACCTTTCGGAAATGGCACCATACAAGTATCGAGGGTCACTTAATATCGGCTTTCAGTTGTCGATCACTATTGGAATATTGGTAGCTAATGTACTAAACTACTTCTTTAACAAGCTCGATGGAAACTTGGGTTGGAGGCTAAGTCTCGGGGGAGCAGTGGTCCCCGCCTTGATTATCACGGTGGGGTCCCTGATCCTCCCAGAAACCCCCAACTCAATGATTGAGCGTGGTAAACAAGACGAGGCGAGAACAAGTCTTCGAAGAATCCGAGGTGTTGATAACATTAATGAGGAATTTAATGATTTGGTTTATGCTAGTGAAGAGTCGCGAAAAATTGAACACCCGTGGAGGAACTTGTTACAAAAGAAATATAGGCCACAATTGGTTATGGCTATATTGATCCCGTTTTTCCAACAATTGACCGGGATTAATGTGATTATGTTCTACGCTCCGGTTTTGTTTAAAACAATTGGTTTTGGTAGCGATGCATCGCTTATGTCGGCTGTGATTACCGGTTCAGTTAACGTTTTAGCAACGTGTGTTTCGATCTATGGTGTTGATAAATGGGGACGTAGATTTCTTTTCCTAGAAGGTGGCACTCAAATGCTCATTTGTCAGGTTTGTACTAAGATGAACAATAGTACCAAACACATTTCAATGTGTTGTATTTTACATCATGACTTGTCTATATATCACTTGCTATGTTTTTTCTTTATCTTGATTTTATTTTATTCTTGGTGGAATAGGTTGCTGTCGCTGTTTTCATTGGAATCAAATTCGGAGTAAATGGAGATCCCACTGACTTGCCGAAATGGTATGCTATAGTGGTTGTGCTCTTCATATGCATCTACGTCGCAGGATTTGCGTGGTCATGGGGTCCGCTAGGATGGCTCGTGCCTAGTGAAATCTTTCCTCTTGAGATCCGATCAGCTGCCCAAAGTATCAATGTGTCCGTTAACATGATCTTCACATTCATAATCGCTCAAGTGTTCTTAACCATGCTTTGTCATATGAAATTCGGGCTTTTCCTCTTCTTTGCCTTTTGGGTCGTGGTCATGACAATCTTTGTCTACATTTTCTTGCCCGAGACAAAGAACATCCCAATTGAAGAAATGGTGATCGTGTGGAAGAGGCATTGGTTCTGGTCTAGATTTATGGTCGATGTTGATTTACCTAATGGACTTGAGCTAAACAAAGGAGGCGATGCCGTGAAGAAAGTATAATTCTAAGTTTTCAGTTTCATTTCATGTTTTAGTGACTTACGTTTTATGTGTTAGTAGTTATGTTCTTAAGAACCACAATGAGTTGGATTTTTTAAGGTGAATATATATATATAAATTGGTTTATGGTGTGAAAAGAGAGGGTAATATTTAAGTTTACTTTTGGATATTGTTCGAATGAAAAGCTCCCACTTTATAGAGAAATTGATTCGTATTGTGCAGTATTACTTCTAACTGTTTAAGCTTAACTGACAAGGTAAAGACAAATATTTATTTTGATGAAACCATCTTATACAATTGTTGCTTTGTAATACATAACTAGACGAGTACCCGTGCATAGCAACGGAATTTTCTAGCAGCAAATAGTTATACTTGTGATATACTAGTAATGGCTAAGCGTTTTGTGTGACGTTTATACATAAAACTTAAAATAATCAAAATGTAATTGAAAGAGATTTTAGCATACAATAATTCAACTAAAAAAAATTCTTAAAATGTAGTAAAGAATATATAAAAGCAGTTAGTGAAATTGAAAATAAAACATTATATCAATTATGAAATAACTACAACAATGCACGTTATTCGTTACATAAAAATCCTTGATACACGACATTTGAAGTGTAGACTCCTTCTTGACTAAACTCTAAGGCCACTCACATCAGTTAACTCAGCTTTAAATTTTAAGGCATGCCACGTCAGCTTTTTCACCCTTTAACTTAACTCAGCTTTAACCCACACATCAATAACTCAGCTTTAACACACCTTAACTCAACTTTACACATAAATTTTCAAATTCAACCCCTAACTTATAAATTACTTCATTTTTTTTAAAACAACACATTTATTAAAACATACTACATTACTTACTTAATAAAAAAAATTACAAATATTTTTACACATAAATATTAAAACAACACATTTATTTTTACACATTACTTACTTATTAAAACATACCGGAGGTCCCTAAAAGATAATAAAACCCTACCTATCCTACTTTCTTCTTCACTTCACTTAAACCTAAAAACCACACTCTTCTCTCTTTGCGCCGCCGCCGGCCACACCCACAACACCACCACCGCCTCACGTACGATCACACCACCACCACCAAAAGATTCACCACACTCTCCTCTTCATCTTACCATACTACACGCGCCACCTAGACCCCATCTCATCACCAACTCGTCTTTGACGCACCAACACCACATCTCACCGGAAAAAATGTCCGGCTAACATTTCCGTTAAACATAAACACAAGGGGCAAAATGAAGAAAAAAAAAACTTTTCTTAAACAAAGCACAAGGGCCGAAAGTGTCAAAAAAAATTTTTTTTTATTTTTTTTTTTATTTTTTTTTACAGAAAACACCCTTAACGTGACGTTAAGGGGCTAACGCAGCAACTCACATTGGCTAACGCAAGTTAACGTGCGTTAAGGCACGATTTTCCTCCCTTTAACGCTAGAATAACGGGACCGATGTAAGTGGTCTAAGACAAACTTCACTAATACCTTTGTAGTTGTACATGGTATCCTCTAGACAAAGCAACATAAAGCTGGCCATGCAAGAAATAGAGTCCGACAAATTGACACCACATTTAAGTTTTTTTTTAATTTTCAGTTAACTATAAAATTGTTTCTTAGGTTACAATTTTTTTTTTTTTTTTTTTAAAACTTCATTTTGGTACGTAAGTCCGTCTTTACATTTTAAAATGTTGATGCAAATAATGTTCTAAAAACATTATTTCTATCTTTCGATTATTTCACGTTTTGAGGATGACAAAATGTGAAATCACGTTACGTTAAAATTAACGTAAACAAGTTTTTAATCGGAAGATCCCGTTTCTACGCAAAACACTCTAGAACAAATTTACAACTTGACAAATGATCAAAGAAGTGAATTTGTGTTTTATGACTTCACATTTTAATGTGACAAAACATTTTTTCAAAAATACACATGACAAATTATTTTTGAATAATTAAGAAATGTTTTAATGAAAAAATATGTTTAAAAATCATAACAGCTATTTTACCCCCCAAAATCAGCTCCAAACTTCCCCAAATAAGTTTTCACCAGAAAAGACAAAAAATTGAGCGTCTTTGTCTGGGACGGCTCCACGGTTCCACTAAATTTAGTGGAGCCGTGGGTCATTTAGTGGAGCCGTCCCACTGTAACGTTGAAATTTTTTCTGCCTATAAATACCAACCCACTTCACAGTTTTTAGGCATCCTTTCACGCACAAAACTTTCTGAGTTCAATACTCTCTTCACAC
Organism: Artemisia tridentata subsp. tridentata; assembly: GCA_021014915.2. NCBI lineage: Eukaryota > Viridiplantae > Streptophyta > Magnoliopsida > Asterales > Asteraceae > Artemisia > Artemisia tridentata. The sequence continues at coordinate 14,747,498 of CP139507.1, forward strand.
TTTCTTTCTTTGATCATTTAGATTAGTTTTTCTTTTGTTCAAGTGTGATCCTATAATCCCATCAAGTGATCCTCTTCATTCCTCTTCAATAGCAAGAGAAGAACACAAGGTATCCAAGAAGATACAAAGTGTTATCATTCCTCTTCAAGTGCAAGAGAAGAGCTCAAAGTATCCAAGAAGATACAAGAGTTATAGTTGTTAGGTTTATTGTAACATTTGTTACATCCTTGATTGTATCATAGCATACATCAAGATTATTTTTCTTTTGTGAGAGTGTGAGTGAAGATCATTGTGATCTTAAGAGATAGTGAAGATCTCTTGAAGCCATTGGACTTGTGTGATTAATCAAATGATCTAGAGTAGATAGAATAGGTTGTGTGAAGTGAGAGTTGATCATTGTGATCGTGTTGAGATCTTGGTGATCTCTTGAAGCCATTGGGCTAGTGTGTTTGATCAAGTGGATCGTGGTAGATTGGTGCTAGCTAAGATAAGCACTCGACATCTAGCTTAGTGTCGGAAATAGGATAAGCGACGTGTACGGTTTTCTTCGCCTTAAGGGAGGTTGTTGACATAGTGCTTGAAACTCTCGAGTGTGGTACTCGGGGAGTGGAGTAGGGCGAAGAGGTGCTTCGTAGCCGAACCACTATAAATCCTTTGTCCCGGTTTGATCTTTCCAACTTTTCTCTTTACTTACTTTACTTATTATTAGTTAGTTTAGTGTGTAGTTCATATTGGTGTTGATTGATTACACATAAGATTCGAATCAAGGTTTTCAATAAGTAGAATTTTAAGAAGTTTTCAAAAGAGCCTAAAAAAAGGGTAAAACTATTCAACCCCCCTTTCTAGTTTTCCACAATTGGTATCAGAAGCCACGTCAGTCAAGATTTTAAAGTATATTGTATTTTAAAACTTGAATCGATCAATGGATTCCGACAAATTGGTATCAGGAGCCACGTCAGTCAAGATTTTAAAGTATATTGTATTTTAAAACTTGAATCGATCAATGGATTCCGACAAATATCTAGAAGGGCAATCTATGTAGAGACCACCACTTTTCGAAACCGATTGTTTTATATATTGGAAAACAAGATTCGAAACGTATGTGAAATCAAAAGACATTGATCTTTGGCATGTTATTACCGAGGGTGACTTTCAACCAACTCAAATGAATCCGAAAACTAAAAAGGATGAAATTGTTTCTTATGATAAACAAAGTGATAAACTTAAAAGGAAATTAGCCAAAAATAATGAGGCTAAAATGATGATTTACAATGCTTTGCCTAAAAAGGAATTTGAAAGAATTTTCATGTGTAACACGGCAAAAGATATTTGGAAAACTTTGTTAGTCACTCACCAAGGTAATAACCAAGTCAAAAAGAACAAGATAGATCTTCTTGTTCAACAATATGAACAATTTTCCATTACGAAAGATGAGTCAATAGATAATGCTTTTGCTAGATTTAATACCATTATTACTAGTCTTAAAGCTCTTGATGAAGGATACTCTAGCAAGAATTATGTTAGGAAGTTTCTTAGGGCTCTACATCCTAAATGGAGAGCAAAGGTCACCGCCATTGAAGAGTCAAAGGACTTGGCGATATTATCTCTTGATGAACTAATAGGAAACTTGAAAGTTCACGAGATGATAATCCAGAAGGACTCCGATATAGTCAAAGGCAAAAGCGAGAGAGTTAGATCTCTAGCTTTGAAAGCCAAGATGGAGTCTAGTGACGAGGAATGTTCGAGTTCCGATAGTGAAGATGAAGAATATGCGTTAGCGGTTAGGGACTTTAAAAAGTTCTTTAGGAGAAGAGGTAGGTTCGTTAGGCAACCTCGTGATGAAAAGAAGACATCACAAAAGAACCATGTTGAAAAGAAAGGGACAAGTGATAGGAAATGCTTTAGATGCGGAGATCCTAATCATCTCATAGGAGAGTGTCCTAAACCGCCAAAATTCAACAACCAACGAGCTTTTATAGGAGGCTCTTGGAGTGATAGCGGCGAAGACGAAGAAAAGAAGCCCAAGGACGAAACATGTCTAATGGCTCAAGCTTCAAATGAGATATGCTTGGGAATCGACTTGGAGCCTGATGAATGGGTCAAGGATAGTGGATGCACTAATCACATGACGGGCAACCGAAGTCTATTCTCATCATACAAGGCATACAACGGAGGTAATGTCACTTTCGGTAGCAAACTTAAGGGTAACATTATAGGCAAAGGTACGATTACTCAAGACTCCCTCACTATTAGAAATGCTGAGCACGTAGATAACTTAGGATTTAACTTACTTAGCATTTGTCAAATGGTAGATAATAAGTGTAGAGTTATATTCTCCGAAGAGGGTAGTGAGATTATTAAGAATGGCAAAACCATAGGCAAAGGAGTTAGAAAAAATGGCTTATTAGTAATGAAGATAGGAAATAAGCCTCAAGATAAGATTTGATTAGCAACCATAGATGACAACTCAACTCTATGGCATAGGAGACTAGGTCACGCCAATATTCGTTTAATACAATCATTGGCGTCTAAGGAACTAGTTAGAAACCTACCTAAGATTAAGTTTGACAAACATTTTTGTGACGCTTGTAAAGTTGGAAAATAAGCTCATTCTAGTTACAAAGCTAAGAACATGGTCTCGACCTCTAGATGCCTAGAACTCCTTCACATGGACTTATTCGGTCCATCCGCCGTACGGAGCTACGGAGGAAATCACTACACCTTAGTAATAGTTGATGACTACTCTAGGTATACTTGGACTAGATTTATTAAGAATAAAACACAAGCTTTTGAGGAATTTGAAATCTTTAGTAAGAAAGTCCAAAATCAACTAGGGTGTAAAATAGTTTCTATTAGGACGGATCATGGTCGGGAATTTGATAATGAAGTGCAATTTGGAGTCTATTGTGATGATAATGGTATTACTCACAATTTCTCAGCTCCACGCACTCCACAATCAAATGGGGTAGTTGAGCGGAAAAATCGTACTCAACAAGAAATGAGTAGAACGATGTTGAATGAACAATCAATTCCGCAAAAGTTTTGGTGTAATGCGGTGGACACCTCAACTTACATTCTTAATAGAATTCTAATTAGACCTATTTTAGGAAAAACCCCATATGAAATCATGAAAGGTAGAAAACCTACTCTTGATTACTTTAGAGTGTTTGGAAGCAAGTGCTTCATACTAAACACTAAAGACTACCTCACCAAGATTGACCCAAAGTCTTACGAAGGTTTTTTCCTAGGTTATTCCCAAAATAGCAAAGCCTATGTTGTCCTAAATAGAGAAACCATGAAAGTCGAAGAATCACTCAACGTGACATTCGATGAAAGTCCTCCGCCAACTAAGACATCACCCTTGGTGGATGATGACTTAGACGAGGACGAAGCAATTATGGTTAATGGCAAGAAAACCTTAGAAGATGACATTGAAGATGAAATAGTTGAAGTTGACGAAATTGTCAACATTAAGGAATCCAAGAATCATCCTATTGAAAATGTCATAGGAAACCTAAACCAAAGAACTCTTAGGTCACAAGCCCAAAACAAAAGTAATTTCTTTTGTTTTATATCAACCGTAGAACCTAAGAATGTTAGTGAGGCAATTAAGGATGAAAGTTGGGTAGTTGCAATACAAGAAGAACTTAATCAATTCACCGCAAACCAAGTTTGGGATTTAGTACCTGCACCTAAGAATCAAACAATCATATGAACTAAGTGGGTATTTAGGAATAAACTCGACGAAAATGGCGTCGTAACTAGGAATAAGGCAAGGTTGGTAGCACAAGGCTATAACCAACAAGAGGGAAAAGATTATGATAAGACTTATGCACCCGTAGCTAGATTAGAGTCAATTAGGATACTACTTGCCTATGCTTGTTCATTAGATTTTAAACTATACCAAATGGACGTGAAGAGTGCGTTCCTAAATAAGTATATCAACGAGGAGGTGTACGTTGCACAACCTCCGGGATTCGTTGATTTCAAAAAACCGAATCATGTTTATAAACTTAAGAAAGCACTCTATGGTCTCAAACAAGCTCCTAAAGCTTGGTATGATAGACTAAAAGGTTTCTTGATTGAACATGAATACACCATGGGAAAGGTTGATAACACACTCTTCACAAAGAAACGATATTCTCATCTCATCATTGTTCAAATATATGTCGACGACATTATATTCGGCTCAACTTGTCCACAACTATGCGATGACTTTTCTAAGATCATGCGTGACGAGTTTGAGATGAGCATGATGGGCGAATTAAATTTCTTCCTTGGTTTACAAATAAAACAAATGGAAGATGGTATCTTCTTTAATCAAGCTAAGTATAGTAAAGAAATGCTTAAGAAGTTTAGTTTAGAAGAGTCTAAGCCCATGAAAACTCCCATGTCCACGGAAATAAAACTCACGAAAGATGAAGAGGGTGAGTCCGTGGATAGCACTAAGTATAGAGGTATAATAGGTAGTTTACTATACCTCACGGCAAGTAGGCCCAACATCATGTTTAGTGTCTGCCTTTGTGCTCGCTTCCAAGAGGATCCTAAAACCTCTCACCTTGAAGCGGTTAAGCGTATCTTCCGATACATTAAAGGCACTATACACTTGGGATTATTCTATCCCAAGGGGACCGGTGTAGAAACTGTTGTCTACGCCGACTCTGATCATGCGGGAGATTATGTGGATCGAAAGAGTACGAGTGGCATTTGTACCTTCATGGGTTGTTGCATAACTTCTTGGTTCTCCAAGAAACAAACGGCTCTTGCTATCTCCACGACCGAAGCCGAGTACGTAAGCGCCGGAAAGGCATGTCAACAAGCACTATGGATGAAACAAGCCCTTATAGATTTTGGCATCCATCTAGATGACGTCCCCATTATGTGTGATAATAAAGGCGCTATTGACTTGAGCAAAAACCCCGTTCAACACTCCCGTACTAAACACATCAAAATTCGCCACCACTTCCTTCGCGATAATGTTCAGAAAGGAAATATTTCTATTGAGAAAGTTCCCTCTCAGGACAATATCGCAGACATCCTAACCAAACCTCTCAAACGAGAATCCTTCAACTACCTTCGTCTAGGTCTAGGAATGATGGAACATATTCCATAAAATCTCATGACTCTTGAAGTCATCTCGTGTGTCTAGTTTCGTATAATTTAGGTCCCCTCGTTAAAAGAAGTTATTAGGTATAATTTTTTTTCCTCGTGTCAAAAAGTCTCACTAAACCAGCGAGACTTGTTCGTGAAAAATCAAAATGGGACAGAAAACCATCCCAGCAGATCATGACTCCACTAAATGTGGCACGGCACCGTTAAATTTAACGGTACCGTGGAACCGTGTATCTGGTACATCCCGTATTTCAGTCCCCTTTTCCCACATTATTCACTTCAACCCTTTTCAACTTCTGCAACTGCTGTCACAATCTAACCTCACAACCCAAAACTCAATTACACCCCTTCAAGATCATATTCAAGACATTGATTTTCAAGATTCTCAATCATTTCCACTTTATCAACATAAGTTGTAAGTTATCTTACTCTAAATTTCTTTAATTTTGAGTCTAGGGTTTGTTCAATGATAAAAATTGAATTTGGGGTTTTTCAATTTTTACTAGGAAACATTCAATTTTTCAAAATCCTTGGTGCCAACACATTGAAGTCACCAAACACCCCAATTATACTGTTTTCAAAAATTTCACGAAACTAGGACCATGAAACCTTTTTCATACATTGTTGATGCAAACTAAAACGTTTTCTCATGCATACATGATCTCACAAATATTGATCGAATTACATAATTAATATGTATTTTTCGACACATTTGTTTGAGCAAAAGTAAAATTAGGAGTGTTTGGGTAATCTCATTATTTTCTTTTGAGTCGAGATTACCGCACCTCCACATAGTTTGCATATAGGCACACACTAAGCATGTGTCTAATGCAACTACTCTTTGTTCTAATTTTTCCTAAATTTTTTTTATAGGAAACAAAAATGTCTCATGAATATGATTTTGATCATCTCCTAACCGATACCTATACACCCGAAATCTCTCGTGAACCCACAACACCCGGTCACCACATTCGTGCCTATGTCAATCTTGAAACCCGTCGGTTTCATGAAGGCCGTGTCGTTGATCCGTCCCTAGTTTACCATCGGGACATCAACACTTCCTTTAGAGCTATAGGATTCGATTGTTTACTCCACATCAACGAGCACATCTGTCCTCGTTTTGTGTTGGAATTCTTTCGACAAGTTGAACTCGTACGTAACGAGGATCAATCCTTGTCACTTTGGTTTTGGGTCCGAAATTTCAAATTCGTCCTTACTCTTGAGCAATTTGCTCAAATCCTTCGAATACCCAATCATGGGCAATGTGCCTATACTGAAGATTGGTATCTTGAGTCCCTCTTTCACTATCGTGAGGAGGATAGTCCGTATTGCTCATACATACCCTCTCCAACCGAATTAACCAAACTCATCCGTACTTATAAGTACCCCTCTTACCCTAATCCAACGAAAATTCGTTTGGAAGAGGTTCGTCATGAACTACTTTCTTGGGCAGTTATCCTGCGAGAAAATGTTCTAAGTCTAACAGGAAATCGTGAGCAACTCCCGGCGTGTTGTGCTCATATGATTTACTGTCTCCTAACCCAACAACCATACAATCTCGCTTACTTCTTCGCTAACCGAATTGCACATCTCAAGGGTAACAAGAATAAATTGATACCTTATGGGATGTTCCTAACCCGTATCTATCACCACTTCATGAACCTTCACCCTTACCTTCATGGTCCTCAATACTCACTTTTCAAACCCGTCATGAAACCCATAACCGAGTCATATGTCTCATCCATTCTCATTTCCGAATCCTCCACCCATTATGCACCCTTTGATGATCCAAATCATGAGAATGAGATGCTTGCTCGAGACAAGAATGTGACAAGAACGGGAGAATGCTCAAGTCATAAGTAGTTATGAGGAGATTTCTATGTCCTAATTGAATTTATCTATGATAGACTATATTAGGAATTAATACTACTTGCATGCTTAACTATCACCTTGCATGAATATTTTAAGTAATATTTGTTTGATAATTAATTTTGTCTCTTATGATTGCATGCTTATGATTATCTTGGCAAACCACATGATAATCTTTATATGCTATATGTAGCTTAATGTGGGACATTTTAGGTAAATAAATCCCTAGTAAGTTGAGGCACTATCATTTCCAGGAACTAGTTCCCCTAGGAAACATCCCCCTAGCTGCCCAGAACTAGCCTGCACAGGAATTTTCGTGACAACAGAGTCACGGTACCACTAAATAGGGACGGTACTGTTAAATTTAACGGTACCGTGTTATATTTAGAGGAACCGTGTACCTGTTTGACGGATTTTCACAGTTCCTCCTAAAATCCCTGCAACCCTAACCTCAAACCTGCAAATTTTGCAACCTCACATACACCCTAAGATTCCCTTGCTACATCCTAGGACACTCCCATTCACTTTAATTCAAATTTCACCCATCTTGCCTATATAAGGCTTCACCCTTGCAAGCTTATCTTGCACTTCATCTTCAACCTTACATCACACAAACACCATGTCTTCCACACAAGGATCCACCACTCACATCTCCAAGAAACCTAGAATAACCATAAGACCACTTTCAAGACCACTCTTTGTGGATCTTACAAAAGATGATGAAGCTATGACACCACCTTTCCAAGCCACTCCCAAATCACCATCTCCACCTAATGCACCCTCCAAAACATCCTCTTCCTACACAACATCTTCATCATCCTTCAACACCACATCATCAATGGAGTACACACTATCCCCTATAACTCCATTGGACTATGCCATGCCAACTCCATCTCCAACAAACTCACCACCACCACCTTCCCCTATCATGGCACAACCCATCCAACCCCATCCCTTTGATCTCCATAGGGCTAATTGCCTATATTTCCTCCACAACCGTAACCTCACCTTCTCCTTGAGAGATGAAATTCACTTCATGTTCTCCTATGTGGAACACCTCTTAACACCACCACCACCCCACATGATGACACCATCTCCACCACCTCCTAGCCAACAAAACTAGACATGTTTATGTTTAGTTTTTCCACTAATAAATCATTAGGACCCCTCTTGGAAATGAAGCTTGCCTCTAGTCATTAGGAATTTATGCTTCTAATTGTCTCTTGTTATCTTCATCATGTAGTCATACCTATGTATGACACTTGTTTTATGAATGAATGTTCTCTTTTCTATGGTTATTTTATCATTTTGTGGGGCTTGGCTACTTGGCTATTTTCTTTAATGCTTAGATATTTGTCTTAAGTGCTACTTGTTAGATATTGTATATATGTCTTCTAACTTTGTTTTGTAGCACGAATCATTGCTCGATTCCTTGGTGTTCTCCAAATGAGGGGGAGTATACATCAAGGGGGAGCCTTGCAACCTTTTTGCTTCGACAAAAAGGGGGAGAAATGGGAGTAAACTCATTAAAAACTTGTTAAAACTAATTTTAACTTAAAATGAGTTTATGTTTTGTTATCAACAAAAAGGGGGAGATTGTTGATGCAAATAATGTTCTAAAAACGTTATTTCTATCTTTCGATTACTTCACGTTTTGAGGATGACAAAATGTGAAATCACGTTACGTTAAAATTAACGTAAACAAGTTTTTAATCGGAAGATCCCGTTTCTACGCAAAACACTCTAGAACAGATTTACAACTTGAAAATATACAAAGAAGTGAATTTGTGTTTTATGACTTCACATTTTAATGTGACAAAACATTTTTTCAAAAATACACATGACAAATTATTTTTAAATAATTAAGAAATGTTTTAATGGAAAAATATGTTTAAAAATCATAACAACTATTTTCCCCCCCCAAAATCAGCTCCAAACTTCCCCAAATAAGTTTTCACCAGAAAAGACAAAAATTGGAGCTTCTTTGTCTGGGACGGCTCCACGGTTCCACTAAATTTAGTGGAGCCGTGGGTCATTTAGTGGAGCCGTCCCATTGTAACGTTGAAATTTTTTCTGCCTATAAATACCAACCCACTTCATAGTTTTTAGGCATCCTTTCACACACAAAACTTTCTGAGTTCAATACTCTCTTCACACTTTCTTTCTTTGATCATTTAGATTAGTTTTTCTTTTGTTCAAGTGTGATCCTATCATCCCATCAAGTGATCCTCTTCATTCCTCTTCAATAGCAAGAGAAGAACACAAAGTATCCAAGAAGATACAAAGTGTTATCATTCCTCTTCAAGTGCAAGAGAAGAGCTCAAAGTATCCAAGAAGATACAAGAGTTATAGTTGTTAGGTTTATTGTAACATTTGTCACATCCTTGATTGTATCATAGCATACATCAAGATTATTTTTCTTTTGTGAGAGTGTGAGTGAAGATCATTGTGATCTTAAGAGATAGTGAAGATCTCTTGAAGCCATTGGGCTTGTGTGATTGATCAAAGGATCTAGAGTAGATAGAATAGGTTGAGTGAAGTGAGAGTTGATCATTGTGATCGTGTTGAGATCTTGGTGATCTCTTGAAGCCATTGGGCTAGTGTGTTTGATCAAGTGGATCGTGGTAGATTGGTGCTAGCTAAGATTAGCACTCGACATCTAGCTTAGTGTCGGAAATAGGATAAGCGATGTGTACGGTTTTCTCCGCCTTAAGGGAGGTTGTTGACATAGTGCTTGAAACTCTCGAGTGTGGTACTCGGGGAGTGTAGTAGGGCGAAGAGGTGCTTCGTAGCCGAACCACTATAAATCCTTTGTCCCGGTTTGATCTTTCCAACTTTTCTCTTTACTTACTTTACTTATTATTAGTCAGTTTAGTGTGTAGTTCATATTGGTGTTGATTGATTACACATAAGATTCAAATCAAGGTTTTCAATAAGTAGACTTTTAAGAAGTTTTCAAAAGAGCCTAAAAAAATGGTAAAACTATTCAACCACCCCTTCTGGTTTTCCACATAAAATTAACAATCAAAAACTGAAATAGAACAACAACTACAAAAAGATTAAGACAACAAATAGAACAAAAACATGTGGCAATGAAAGATTAAGACAACAAATAGAACCAGTAGAACAAAAATGCCAAACTTCACAAATAAAGCGAATCCATGCTCAGATCTATTAATATAGTTTTTTTCTTTTTAACATGGCTGCAACACTTTGGGTTGAAGTCTCTCACTCAACCATTCTAAGATTTCACCGCCAAACCATAAATAAGCACAAACTCGAGCAATATCCGTACGTTTGAATAATGTATTATACGATCATTGCCTATTAATTTGTTTTCCAAAGAAGCATACACGATAATGACCGTAAACTCATAGATCTTGTATTCGAACTAAAGATAACTCAAAAATTCTAAAACCATACGACATAAAGCACACAAAAAACTGCCTCAAAATATATGCCTTTCACGTTCAAACTTTTAAAATAAAACAAACATTCAAAGTGGCCTAAAACATTATAGTCTGTTGAAACTCACCTATAATAACCATCGAAACATAACAACAAAAAAAAGTAAACCAAACCAAAACCACATAAACAAGATCCGGCTAGATCAAACCGATTTCGAAAGATCGGAAAACAAAAAGCCCAAAACATACAACTAATAAATAGCCTAAAATCATAATCGATTTTTTGTGTTCAAACAAAGATACAAACAAACCGTTGACGCCTATTTACCAAACTCCGTTAACCACCACTCTTTTTTAAGGACTTCCTTTACCACCACAACCATCATCACACACCATTCACCAACACCAAAGGATGAATGGCGGCATCGAAGGAACCGGAGGCAGCGAGGCAATAGCGGCATAAAAGGTTTTTGTATGTGTGGGTTTATTTTTGTGTGTGTGATATTCTCCAAGAGTTGTATTTTATGTATGCTTGAGTTTCACAAATCATATATATAACTGTGTTTCACAAAAAATAAGACCTTTGCCATACATAAATATTTTAAATGAGGACCTTTGCCATACATAGAAGATTAAGTAAAGTCAATGCAAATGCAAATGAAACATAATAATGTGGTGTCCAGCCTTTCATTCGAAATACTTTGTATGTGTTTAGAAACGTAATTCTTGCCATGTATATTCATTTACGTTTCATTGTTTTCAATTCTTGCCATATATAGATTAATTTGTTGTGCTCCCTAAGTCAATGTGTGCTGATGGTTAGCTAGGCAAAACATCAATGTGTAAACCCATCTTCAATACTTTCCTAAGATACTTAAACGTTTAATTGTTTTCAATTCGTGCCATGTATATTCATTTACGTTTCATTGTTTTCAATTCTTGCCATGTATAAATTCTGTTAACCCACGAATTCCATTAATTCCCTTTAGTAAATTCAGACCTTCCTAAACAAGAACCAATTCAGTTTTGAAGGGCATTATGGGGATTGACCAAATATTCAGTTTTCACTTTTTCATTTGACCATTTTCTCTTTATAAGTAGTTTAGATAAAAGAGGCAATTTACTAAAAGAAGTTATTTGCAGTTAAAATTTAAACACATGATCCAATGTTCAAACCACTTGACTTATAGCCAACGTGACAAGTAATTGAGATGTTTTATTATATCAATAATACATTTGACATTAGACAATTTCCCAATGCCAATAAAATAATGATAAGTAACATAGCCCAGTTGATGAGTGTGTAAATACTCATCATTTCTTTCACATTTGAGCTGCAGAAACAGTCAAAAATACTTTAAAAAGTCTAAAAATGTATAAAAATATCATCTGACTGTGTTTTTATAAGTTTCAGGGAAAAACAAACAATAAATGGCATAATTTGCATTTTAGTCCCTGAACTTTCAGAATTTGGCAAATCTAGTCCCTAGAATCTAAAAAAAGTGGAATTTATCATTCAAGGTCCCTAAAATAATCTTAATTGTCAAAATTGGTCCTTGAATGATTGTTTGAGCAAATATTACAAAAAGGTCCCTCAATTTTGAAAAGTGTCAAAAATGGTCCCTGGGTTATTTAAAATGGAAAATAAATAATTATAACCCTTGTATTATTTATCTTGGCAATATTGGTCCCTTGGATTAACTTTGGAAAAGATACCAACTCAAGCCCCTCAACTTTCAGAGAATTACAAAAATGGTCCTTGTGTTAACTAGAACCGGATCCATTACTAAACCCTTAACCCAAAATTAAAACAAACCCATCCCATTTACCCAACAAACCCAACCCAGCTATTACCAAAACCCAATACCCAAATACCTAAGCCCAAAATCAAAACAAGCCCAACTGCTTAACTGAGTTTAAAAACTCAGTCAAACCCCCTTTGACCCGTCTCTTTCCCACTCACCCCAGCCATAACCAGTCATCCCCCCCAGCTGGCTCATCCACCTCATCCCCCCTCCTCAACACTCCACCTAACATGCCAAAACCAATTAATGCATCCCTCCCACTCCCCAATAGCAAAATCAGAGATTAATCACCAATTTCCACTTTTCCCGCCAAAAGTGCCAAATGGTCGAATCTGATGAATTCTTGGAAATCAATGGCTCAGATGAGGTGGGAAGTACTCAGAAATGTCGACAAGGTGATAAGGGACTATAAAGAGCAGAGGAGAGAGTGTGTACCAGATTATCTAGTGTAATTTTAGTTATCTTAGTTCGTTTTTAATATTTTTCAAATTCCAGTGTATGTAAAGCTTTCAAAGCTCTTGTTTAAGTTAACTCAGTATTAATCAAAGCTACTTTCAGTTTCAATTTCAGTATTATCTTTACAAATTCAGAATTTCCATTTTCAAGCATTAAAATCTCATAATCATTAATATGGTGTTATAGTTGATTACATGAATTGAATAAGAACATATAAGCTCCCAGAAGCTCATTGAAGCTTTTAGAATCCTTAAAACTTGTATTAGCAGTAAAAAATCAAAAATACAAAAATAGTCAAAGAAAGTCAACACAACAGGATCATGGAATTCATGGCTGGAGCAGGGTAAATACTGGATTGCCCTGGGTTAGTGAACCTGAGGAGGTTCTATAGGAGTGATTCATTGGTCCTTGTTCTTGGATTTTAGCTGGAAAGCAGTTGTAAGCATTTCCAAGGAATTTTGCATTTTACTTTTTAAGTTGCTTTTAAGCTTTGATCTTCACATTTCTGTGTTTCTTAGTTGTTGTTGAGTAGGTTTATGCTATAAAACACTTTGCTTGTTCATTAAAAATCTTAGTTGTTAAAAATTTCATTTTGGCAGTCAAAAATTGCATATTTGTTGTTTCTAAGTATCATGCTTGTATGGCTGTTGGTTTATGTCTCTTTAGTCCTAAGATATGATACCATAAGTTCTCAAATTATAGTTGTGGTTTAAATCTCTGAATTCACTTGAAAATCACCATTTCTGAGTTTGAAAGGGGTGTTTGGATTTGCTGAATCAGTAGGTCTATAGGGTTTGTTTGTTGTTGTTTGCTGTTGTAACTTGGTTCACTAGGGTCTATTAGCTCAGTTCTAGCATCAAATTCAGTAGTCAAGAGTTAAAAAGTCAAAATTGTATTTAAATCTTCATCACAGTTAACTGTGATTGGATTTGAGTTCATGATTGTTCAAAATCATTTCATAAGTGTGTAACCTTGCTTGATCTAGTTTCTTTTAGACTTATTACATCAATATCAGTCCATTAGAACTAATCAAATCTCACCAAAGTCAAAACTTCTACTTTTCTGCAAAAGTCAACTGCATCAGCAGAAACATGGTTCTGAGCAGCTGAACTTGTGCTCAATTGGAGTACAATTGGTGTGATTCTCATAGGGCTTTTGTGATTTTTGGATAGCTCATAAGCCAATTTAACTTTTGCCCCCCTTAGGTTGACTTTTAGACAGCTTATTGAGTGCTTAATCTAGCCCTCAAGTTTGCCTGTTCAGCTGAATTTTCTGTTTTGATTTTCATAGCAGTCAAGTGTGTAGTTTGCTCAAATCTTGTGCTTATTTGCAATTTTCAGTTGTTTTAAGCTTATTTTAGTATATTTAGCTTATCCTGGTCAGTTGGTGAATTTTACTGCTTATTTACTTATTTTTGGCTTATTAGCTTATTGCTTATTAGCCCAAATCTGCTTATTGGGCCTTGTCAGCTTTTCATTTTATTTTTCCCAGCTTCCTTATAATATTTTAGCATTATCTGTAATTTTTCATAATTTTCTGATCAGTTTTAATATTTTTAATCATTTTAAGTAGTTTTTAATAGTATTTAAATCATAATAAATAGAAAAATAATCAAAAAAAATATAATTCCAATTTTCATAATTTTCTTTTGTCATTTTTAATCTAGGAAAAATATAAAAATATTTTTAGGACTTAAAAACAAATGAAATAGAAATATAGTGATAGCTTCTATTTAATAGAATTTATCTTTTTAAATTTTAATTAAGTAATTTTCATTTTTATAATTTTCTTATCTTTTTATTACCTTAGAGTATTTATATAAAAATTTTCAGATTTTTGTTTGATCTTTTAGTATTTATTAGAATTTTAATTAGTTTAAATAATAATTAAATAGTTTTTAATTAATAATAATTAATTAATAAGTTAAATAAATAATTTTCTTTTTCCAATAATTTTCTTTTATTATTAGGGTTGTAAAAATATAAATTTCATATCCGTAGGCTGTTTATTTCTTAAAACTCACTTTTTATTTCGTACGTTTACGTTTATTTAAATTTAAACGTACGCTTTTAGGTTTTTATACGTTTTTAAGTAATTTGGTTTCCAGTTTTTGTTTATATAGCTTGGTTAAAGCTATTTTCTTATCTCATTAGTATAATCAAAATCATAATCCCCTTTCTGTTCATAAACACTTGATCACAATCCGTTTTTAAACACAATTTCACACTTCGCTGGGACTTAAACGACCCGGGGATAAAACTATACTCCTTGGATTATTGCATTGTGTCCTTGATAGTTTGACTTTTGTTGACCAAATCCTTGGTCAATATTAGTTGACTGTTTAGAGCCAATCAAATTTTGGCGCCGCTGCCGGGGAGGTGTGCTGCGTGTTAAACGTTTTGCAGTATCGTGTCTTTGAACCCCAATCTGTGAATATCTTCTCTCTCTTGTATATTTATCATATATAAAGCAAAACGCTTGTGAAGTTAACTCATTTAACGGATCAAGCACCAAAAATATCGTATTCCTATTCCCCATAAAACCATATAAAAAACAAAAATATTTTCTTTTCTTTTCTATATACATTATCATATAAAAAATAAAAACATCAAAAATATTTTCCATTTTCTGTGTTAAATAATAAACAATAAATAAAAATTAACCATCGAGAACCAAGACTGAGCACTACCTAACTGGGGGTGCGGCCATAATAAGTTCCCAAACCTAAGATAAAAACTTGCCTTTGTATCACTTGCGAATATCGGCTCACCTTTAATTGATAAACAAACTCTAACGGAGGTTCTAGGATAGTCTGACATTAAATTGTCGGACTGAAAGAAGCGGGTTTTTAAGGAGCGTAACTGCCCACCTTTGCTTCTCCGCCACTCTGTGCGTTTGTCAGTTAGAGAGCTACCGTACGCCTGTTGATTATTGGTTTAAGTTCACTTGTGTTTTTTCTCGATCTTGATTTTTAATAGAAAAATTTTGTTTAAATAAAAATCCAAAAAGAATCTTCTTACCCTTTTCTGAGTTTCCTCCACTATAAAGGATTCTCAGACTCGTCTTAGTGCATGCGCACTCGTTCTTCTAGGTCATCAAGCCCTCTCCGTGAGCTTGGAAACATACCTCGAAGGCGTCGTAGACGTTCTGCCCCATCAGGCGTATCTGAGGAACGTACTGATCCTGTCGTCATGGCAGAATTGCCAATGAATGAGCTTCTCCAGGCACCCATAGAGGGTTATGGAGATGCCATTGTTGTTCCAGCTATTGTAGCTGAGAGTTTTGAGCTCAAAACCGGGTTACTGAATCTTGTAACCTCAAGCCAATTCTATGGTTTTGAGAGGGATGATCCTCATGCTCACATTCGATGGTTTAACAAAATTACATCTACCATCAAATACAAGAACATCCCTGCTAGCTCAATCAAACTTCTTCTATTCCCATTTTCTCTCGAGGGACAAGCCCGGATATGGCTTGAAAAACAACCCCCTCGTTCAATTGAGACATGGGAGGACTTAGTTACAAAGTTTGTAAACGAATTTTTTCCACCGTCTAGAACGACAAGTCTTAAAAATGAAATCATCAAATTCACACAAAGATTTGATGAATCGTTTAGTGACGCGTGGGATCGTTACAAAGAATTGCTTCGTAAATGTCCTCATCATGGTTTTACCGAGTTGATGCAAATCGACACTTTCTATAATGGAGTGAGCCAATCTGACCAAGATTCTCTCAATGCCTCCTCAGGAGGGAACTTTTTGAGCAGAACTGTCAAAGAAGCTTTAGCAATTATTGAAAATAAGTCTAAGGTCCGTACTGCACGAACAAAGCCATATCATTCTCAGGCTAGTGCCGGTCCTTCTACTTCATCTCCCGTGAGTACTTCTAGCACCGATGCTAAGATTGACAAACTCACGGATGCTATTCAAGCTTTGGTTCTCTCAAGCCAAAAGAAAGTCACTTTCACACAAACTCCTTCACATGCTGAAGTGAAGAAAGTGGAAGTCTGTGTTACTTGTGGTGGCCCTCACGCATACTACGACTGTACTGCCACCGATGGTAGTCCTTTTGAAGTTAATGCTATAGCCGGTACTTCAAATCAGGGAGGTAATCAATACCGTCCTCAAATGGAACCATACCGAGCTAGCAGCTACCAAGGACCACCCGGGTTTAATCAGAACCAGAATTTGCAAAACCGGAACCAAAATCAACCTCGAATGAACCAAGGTTATCAAAACCAAGGGAATTTCAATTCTGGACAAAATCAAGGTTTCCAACACCAAGGAAACTTTAATCGAAACAATTCCAACCAGGGAAATCATTTTCAGGGAAATGGTAATCCAAATCAAGGGAATTTTCAACATCAAGGTTATAATCAAAATAACCGAATGCAAAATTTCCCTAATCAACATCAAGCCATTCCAGCCCAACATCCATCATCTGATGAGTTGTTGAGGCAGTTCATGAAAGCTCAAGAGGACACAAACAGGTTGTTGGTCAGCCAGATCTCTGAGATTAAAAAATCTTTAAATGATCAACCTTCGGGCTCAGGAAAACTTCCGAGCAACACGATCGTCAACCCGAAGGGCGATGCTAAGGCGATCACAACCCGAAGTGGTGTTTCATATAAGGGACCCACTGTTTCCACTACCACTTCTTCTTCTTCCCCCAAGGTAGTGGGAAGTGAGCCTGAGGTGACCAAGGACCAGGTACTTCCTACTAATAACGGAGGTACCAACAACGTCCAGCCTCAGTTGTCCCGAAACCCAAGACTAAACCTCAAGTTGTCTTTGAACATCCTGAAACCCCGGTTGAAGACCCTAAATCCAAAACTTCTATTCCCTACCCATCACGTTTAAATGAACAAAAGCTCCGCGAAAAAGCTAGTCAACAAATGGATAAATTCTTCCAAATTTTCCAAGAATTACACTTTGACATAAGCTTTGCGGATGCTATCATTCTGATGCCCAAGTTTGCATCCACAATCAAACACTTGTTGAGCAACAAGGAAAAACTGTTTGAAATGGCAAAGACTCCATTAAATGAGAACTGCTCAGCAGTTATCTTGAAAAAGCTTCCCGAGAAGCTTGGAGATCCTGGAAGGTTTCTACTACCTTGTGTCTTTCCAGGAATGGTTGAATGCTATGCCTTGGCCGATCTTGGTGCAAGCATCAACCTGATGCCTAAATCAGTATGGAAGAAACTTTCTCTTCCTGAACTTACTCCTACCTGCATGACTCTTGAGCTTGCAGATCGTTCAATATCTCGTCCACTTGGCATTGCTGAGGACGTATTTGTGAAAGTAGGAAAGTTCCATTTTCCAGCTGACTTTGTGGTTGTGGATTTCGATGCTGATTCCAGGGTTCCTCTCATTCTTGGAAGAGGATTCCTGAGAACGGGCCGTGCTCTCATAGATGTATTTGAGCATGAAATCACATTACGTGTGGGTCATGAAGCTGTTACCTTTAACCTCGATCAAACTTCGAGGTACTCCTCAAATTATGATTCTGAATCGGTTAACCGAATCGATGTCATTGATATTGTTTCAGAGGAGTATTCTCAAGAGTTTCTTGGTTATTCTGATAATTCTGTGAGTGGGGATACCACCACATCTTCTTTACCTGGCATTTCCGACTCTTCCCCTTCTCTCACTCCGTTTGAGGGAGGTGATTTCAATTTGGAAGAGATCGATGATTTTCTCAAATGTGATTCATTCCTAGAGGGGATTGATGACGCTGAGATTGATCTGGAGGGAGATATTCTTCTTCTTGAGACATTGTTAAATCAGGACAATTCTCCTCCACTCCCTCCCGTTGAACTTCATAATGAGGAAGTCAAATCAGTTGAGAAAACTGATGAATTTCCTGAGGTCGAACTCAAAGACTTACCGCCTCATCTTGAGTACGCATTCTTGGAGGGTGATGATAAATTACCCGTCATTATTGCTAAAGACTTAAGTGATGAGGAAAAGACTGCTCTAATAAAGGTCTTAAAGTCACACAAGCAAGCCATTGCTTGGAAACTCTCCGACATAAAGGGTATTGACCCTGAATTTTGTACTCACAAGATTTTAATGGAGGATGACTTTAAACCAGCAGTCCAACATCAAAGAAGGGTGAATCCTAAAATCCACGATGTTATCAAACAAGAGGTTCTCAAACTTCTTGATGCAGGATTGATTTATCCCATTTCTGATAGTCCTTGGGTTAGTCCCATTCACTGTGTTCCAAAAAAAGGTGGCATGACTGTTGTCACGAATGATGAAAATGAGTTGATTCCAACTCGATTGGTTACAGGGTGGCGTGTTTGCATTGACTATCGTAAGTTAAATGATGCCACCCGCAAAGACCATTTTCCTCTACCTTTTATGGATCAGATGCTTGAGAGATTAGCAGGGAACGATACTATTGTTTCCTTGATGGTTTCTCGGGTTACTTTTCAAATTCCCATTGATCCACAAGATCAAGAAAAGACTACCTTCACATGCCCTTATGGAACCTTTGCTTATAAACGTATGCCTTTCGGCTTATGTAATGCTCCAGGCACATTCCAGAGGTGTATGATGGCTATATTTACCGACATGATCGGTAAAACAATGGAGGTCTTTATGGATGACTTTTCGGTCATTGGGGATTCGTTCCAAGCATGTCTCTCCAATTTAGAAAACATGTTGAAAAGGTGTAAAGACACCAATCTTTGTCTAAATTGGGAGAAGAGTCATTTTATGGTCAGAGAGGGCATTGTCCTCGGCCATAAGATATCAAAGAACGGGATTGAGGTTGACAAAGCTAAAGTTGATGTCATTGGTAAATTACCTCATCCCACTACCGTCAAAGGTATTAGGAGTTTTCTGGGTCATGCCGGTTTCTATCGTAGATTCATACAAGATTTTTCTAAAATCGCCCGGCCTATGACTCATCTTCTTGAAAAAGATGCTCCTTTTATCTTCTCACCAGAGTGCATCAAAGCTTTTGACATATTAAAGAAAAAGCTTACTGAGGCACCCATTCTAGTTGCCCCCGACTGGGATTTTCCCTTTGAACTCATGTGCGATGCAAGTGATTTTGCAATCGGTGCAGTCCTGGGGCAACGAAAAGCCAAACATTTTCAGCCTATCCACTACGCAAGTAAAACTATGACTGAAGCTCAAACTCATTACACCACTACAGAAAAAGAATTGTTGGCTGTGGTGTATGCCTTTGAGAAGTTTCGGCCATATTTGATCTTGACAAAATGTGTAGTGTATACGGATCACTCGGCTCTCAAATATCTCTTTGCAAAACAAGATGCAAAGCCGAGATTACTCCGTTGGGTTCTCCTCCTGCAAGAATTTGATATCATTATACGTGATAAAAAAGGAGCTGAGAACCTTGCTGCTGATCATCTATCCCGATTAGAGAACCCACACCAAGATGTTTTCGAGAAAAAGGAAATAAATGAAACATTTCCTCTCGAGACACTCAATGCGGTTACTTTTCGAGGAGATTCTACTACCCCATGGTTTGCCGACTTCGCAAATTACCATGCGGGTAACTTCATAGTGAAAGGGATGTCGACCCAACAGAAGAATAAATTCTTCAAGGATGTTAAACATTATTTTTGGGACGACCCCTACTTATTCAAAATCTGTGCGGATCAAGTCATCCGACGGTGTGTTTACGGACAGGAAGCTATTGACATTCTCAAAGCTTGCCATGCTGGACCCACAGGGGGCCATCATAGTCCAAACTACACCGCCAAAAAGGTGTTTGATTCCGGCTTTTATTGGCCCACGATCTATAAGGATGCCCAAGATCTCATCAAAACTTGTGAAGCTTGTCAGCGTCACGGAAATATTTCACAACGGAATGAAATGCCACAAAATGCAATTCAAGTCTGTGAAATCTTTGATGTCTGGGGCATTGACTTTATGGGGCCATTTCCATCATCTCGAGGAAACAAATACATTCTCGTGGCTGTTGACTATTTGTCAAAATGGGTTGAAGCAAAAGCTTTACCCACTAATGATGCCCGAGTTGTTGTAAAATTCCTGAAAGCTCTTTTTGCCCGTTTTGGAACCCCACGTGCTATAATCAGTGATCGTGGTACGCATTTTTGCAATGACAAATTTGATAAAGTCATGCAAAAGTATGGTGTAACTCACCGACTTTCTACTGCGTATCACCCACAAACAAGTGGGCAAGTTGAAGTTTCAAATCGGGGTATTAAAAGAATCTTGGAAAGGACTGTAGGAGAAAATCGTGCATCCTGGTCGGATAAATTGGATGATGCACTATGGGCCTTTCGTACAGCTTACAAAACACCCATCGGGTGTACACCTTACAAGCTTGTGTACGGAAAGGCATGTCATCTACCGATCGAATTAGAGCACAAAGCCTACTGGGCCTTGAAACATGCTAACTTTGATCTTCAAACTGCGGGTGATCACCGTAAAGTTCAAATGAATGAATTAAATGAACTGCGTGATCAATCATACGAGAACTCTTTGATTTATAAAGAAAAGACAAAGAAGATTCATGACTCAAAAATCAAGAACCGCGTTTTCAACGTTGGTGATCGAGTCCTTCTTTTCAATTCAAGATTGAAGATTTTCTCGGGAAAACTCAAATCCCGTTGGTCTGGTCCATTCACTGTTACAAAAGTTTATCCATATGGTACCGTTGAGTTATCTCAAAATGACGGACCAAATTTCAAAGTGAATGGTCATCGGTTAAAACACTACTTTGGAGAGGACATACCATTTATGGTTGTCCCGGATCTTCAAACTTTCCCCATGAACCAATGAATGCGGGGATCGAGTCAAGCTAGTGACTCGGTGATCAAAAACATTAGCAAAACATGGGTTCTCAACCGTGTCTCTGTTTTCTTTCTCTTTTCTACTACCTAGTGTGGGGGAGTATGGTCCCTTCCACTTACTTCCCCGTAGACTTTTAAATTGCTTTTTCTCCCGGGCTGTTCAGGAGCACTTTATTACAGTTGCCGTTCACAAGCGGTTAGCTAGCGTGATAAACCTGACTGTTCGGGAGGAATCAACTTAATTCGGGGTCGAGTCAGGCTAGTGACTCGGTGAACAAAAACATTAGCCCGCACCATATGGGTTTTCACCCATATTTCTGACTTCTTTCTATTTTCTACCACCCAAGTTTGGAGGAATGCCCACAGGTTGTATATATGTAAGTATTTCAATTTCAAAAAAAAAAAAAAAAAAAAAAAAAAAAAAAAAAAAAAAAAAAGAGGGAATTTGCATGCCGTAACGGCTTAAATGCAAATTAAATAAAAATAAAATAAATATTATATAAAAATAATGGCTATTCAGTATTTCCCTTTTACGTTCTAAGTGTTGGTTTAACAGCCGGTTCTTTGAATATTGAGGGCAATATTCAGTTCTAAGTGTGGGGGGGAAATTCTAGCGAATTTTATCAAATGTATCATCTAGCACCCCCATTTTAGCCAAAATTTTAAAATTTTTTTTCTCACTTAGAACTCAGAAAATGGTTATCAGTCCGCCATGTCTAACCCACATAAGGATTGGCTAATCCCGGAGCAAACGGCTCTGGGTAAAGATGTATCAAATCCGTTTATGGCTTGCAATTTGCCAAAAATTGTATGGTTCTCGACTCACCATATCTTTAATTAGTGAAGAGTTGGCTAGCCCGCAAGGTTATGGCTTGTGGTAAAGGCTTTGGAATACCATAATTGGTAATCAGCTCACCAAAGATAATAGTTGTAATTTATCTAAGAGCTGGCTAGTCCAGAAGCAAACGGCTTCTGGTAAAGACATCAAACCCGTTGAAAGCTGATGGTTTGCTCAAAATCATTTGGTTATCATTGTGCCAAAGTATCACATACTAAAACAATGGCTAGTCCAGAAGCAAACGGTTTCTGGTAAAGACAAATCAAAACCGTTTACAGCTGGTGATTTGCTCAAAATCACATGGTTATCAGTGTACCATAGTTCTTACTTGAACTAAAACATTTGGCTACTCCAGAGGTGATGGCTTCTGGTAAAGAGATTCATCCATTAAAATCTTCATAAAAGATTGCTAGGGACTAGCAATAGTTTAGTGTGGGGGATTGATGAGTGTGTAAATACTCATCATTTCTTTCACATTTGAGCTGCAGAAACAGTCAAAAATACTTTAAAAAGTCTAAAAATGTATAAAAATATCATCTGACTGTGTTTTTATAAGTTTCAGGGAAAAACAAACAATAAATGGCATAATTTGCATTTTAGTCCCTGAACTTTCAGAATTTGGCAAATCTAGTCCCTAGAATCTAAAAAAGTGGAATTTATCATTCAAGGTCCCTAAAATAATCTTAATTGTCAAATTTGGTCCTTGAATGATTGTTTGAGCAAATATTACAAAAAGGTCCCTCAACTTTTGAAAAGTGTCAAAAATGGTCCCTGGGTTATTTAAAATGGAAAATAAATAATTATAACCCTTGTATTATTTATCTTGCAATATTGGTCCTTGGATTAATTTGGAAAAGATGACAACTCAAGCCCCTCAACTTTCAGAGAATTACAAAAATGGTCCTTGTGTTAACTAAACATCCGGATCTAAACCTCCCATAAATCCAAATACCAACCCATCCTATAACTAAAACCCAGCTAATTACCCAGTACCCAATACCCAATACCCAAGCCCAATCAAAACAAGCCCAACTGCTTACTGAGTTAAAAACTCAGTCAAACCCCCTTTCCCGCTCTTTCCCATGTCACCCCCCAGCTCATCCCAACCACCCATCCACCTCATCCCCCCTCCTCAACACTCCACCTAACATGCCAAAACCAATTAATGCATCCCTCCCACTCCCCATAGCAAAATCAGAGTTAATCACCAAAATCCACTTTTCCCGCCAAAAGTGCCAAATGGTCGAATCTGATGAATTCTGGAAATCAATGGCTCAGATGAGGTGGGAATACTCAGAGAATGTCGACAAGGTGATAAGAGGACTATAAAGAGCAGAGGAGAGAGTGTGTAATAGATTATCTAGTGTAATTTTAGTTATTTAGTGTCGAATTAGTTAAATTTAAATTCTCAGTGTAATTTTAATCTTTCAAGTGTTGTTTAGTTGTTCCAGTGTAATATAAATCTTTTCTAATAATTAATTTCAAGTTTAGTTTAATCTCAGTTTATGCATTTTTCAATTTCAAAAATCTCATAGTATTTGAATGTTGTTGTTATGTTGTTTCTGGACTCAAGGATCATATAAGCTCCAATAGCTTATTAAAGCTATTAGTAATCATTAAAATCAGTTTTAGATAAAAAATCAAAAATACAAAAACAGTCAACAAAAGTCAAAATTCAAAGGAATGATGAGAAAGGCTGGAGCAAGGGAAATTTGGATTGCCCTGGGTTAGTGACTGAGGAGACTATAGGAGTGATTCATTGGTCCTTGTTCTTGGTTTCAAGCTGGAAAGCAGTTGTAAGCATTTTTAAGGAATTTTGCATTTTACTCTTTAAGTTGTTTTTAAGCTTTGATCTTCACATTTCTGTGTTTCTTAGTTGTTGTTGAGTAGGTTTATGCATAAAACACCTGCTTGTTCATTGAAAATCCATAGTTGCTAAAATCCTTCATTTCACAGTCAAAATTGCATATTTGTTGTTTCTAAGTTTCATGCTTGTAATGTTTTGGATTATGCTTCTTTAGTTCCTATCTATGATAATAGAGTTCTGATTAAGTTTGTGGTTAAATTCTGAAATCCTTTGAAAATACCATTTCTGAGTTTAAAGGGTGTTTGGATTTGCTGAATCAGGGGGTTATAGGCTTGTTTGTTGTTGTTTGTTGTTGGTACATGGTTATACTAGCTCATACTAGCTCAGTTCTACATAAACTTAGTGTAATAAGTAAAAGTCAAAATTGTTTTAAATCTTCATCACAGTTAACTGTGATGAGATTTGGTTCATGATTGTTCAAATCATTTCATAAGTGTGTAAATTGCTTAATCTAGTTCTTTTAGACTTATTACATCAATTCAGTCCATTAGAACTAATCAAAGCTCACAAAGTCAAACCTTTCTTTTCTGCAAAAGTCAAAGCATCAGCAGAAACATGGTTTTGAGTTGCTGATCTTTGGCAAAATTGACTCAATTGGGTGATTTCGATAGGGCTTTTGTGATTTTTAAGATAGCTCATAGCATAGGTAACTTTTGCCCCCCTAAGATTGATCTCAGCACTTATTTGAGTGCTTAATCTTGCCTGCAAGTTGGCTGATTTCCTGAGATTTCTGTGTATAATCCATAACAGTCAAGTGTTAATCTGTTAATCTTGTGTTATTTGTTATTTTAGTTGTTTAGCTTATTTTAGTATATTAAGCTGTTCCTGATCATTTGGCAACTTTATTGCTTATTTAGCTTATTTTTGGCTTATTAGCTATTGCTTATTAGCCCAAATCTGCTTATGGGCCTTGTCAGTTTCATTTTATTTTCCAGCCTTCTTAATAATTATTTTAGCATTATCTTAATTTTTCATATTTTCTAAGTATTTTATATTTTTAATCATTTTAATAGTTTTTAATAGTAATTTAATCATAAAAATAGAAAAATAATCAAAAAAATATAATTCCAATTTTCATAATTTTCTTTTGTCATTTTTAATCTAGGAAAAATATAAAAATATTTTTAGGACTTAAAAAACAACGAAATAGAAATATAGTGATAGCTTCTATTTAATAGAATTTATCTTTTTAAATTTTAATTAAGTAATTTTCATTTTTATAATTTTCTTATCTTTTTATTACCTTAGAGTATTTATATAAAAATTTTCAGATTTTTGTTTGATCTTTTAGTATTTATTAGAATTTTAATTAGTTTAAATAATATTAAATAGTTTTTAATTAATAATAATTAATTAATAAGTTAAATAAATAATTTTCTTTTTCCAATAATTTTCTTTTATTATTAGGGTTGTAAAAATATAAATTTCATATCCGTAGGCTTTTATTTCTTAAAACTCACTTTTTATTTCGTACGTTTACGTTTATTTAAATTTAAACGTACGCTTTTAGGTTTTTATACGTTTTTAAGTAATTTGGTTTCCAGTTCTTGTTTATATAGCTTGTTAAAGCTATTTTCTTATCTCATTAGTGTAATCAAAATCATAATCCCTTTCTGTTCAATAACACTTGATCACAATCCGTTTTTAAAGCACAATTTCACATCTTCGCTGGGACTTAAACGACCCGGGATAAAACTATACTCCTTGGTATAATTGCATTGTGTCCTTGATAGTTTGACTTTGTTTGACCACATCCGTGGTTGATTTAAGTTGACTGTTTGAGCCAGATCAAATTTTGGCGCCGCTGCCGGGGAGGTGTGCTGCGTGTTAAACGTTTTGCAGTATCGTGTCTTTGAACCCCAATCTGTGAATATCTTCTCTCTCTTGTATATTTATCATATATAAAGCAAAACGCTTGTGAAGTTAACTCATTTAACGGATCAAGCACCAAAAATATCGTATTCCTATTCCCCATAAAACCATATAAAAAACAAAAATATTTTCTTTTCTTTTCTATATATACTATCATATAAAAAATAAAAACATCAAAAATATTTTCCATTTTCTGTGTTAAATAATAAACAAATAAATAAAAATTAACCATCGAGAACCAAGACTGAGCACTACCTAACTGGGGGTGCGGCCATAATAAGTTCCCAAACTAAGATAAAAACTTGCCTTTGTATCACTTGCGAATATCGGCTCACCTTTAATTGATAAACAAACTCTAACGGAGGTTCTAGGATAGTCTGACATTAAATTGTCGGACTGAAAGAAGCGGGTTTTTAAGGAGCGTAACTGCCCACCTTTGCTTCTCCGCCACTCTGTGCGTTTGTCAGTTAGAGAGCTACCGTACGCCTGTTGATTATTGGTTTAAGTTCACTTGTGTTTTTTTCTCGATCTTGATTTTTAATAGAAAAATTTTGTTTAAATAAAAATCCAAAAAGAATCTTCTTACCCTTTTCTGAGTTTCCTCCACTATAAAGGATTCTCAGACTCGTCTTAGTGCATGCGCACTCGTTCTTCTAGGTCATCAAGCCCTCTCCGTGAGCTTGGAAACATACCTCGAAGGCGTCGTAGACGTTCTGCCCCATCAGGCGTATCTGAGGAACGTACTGATCCTGTCGTCATGGCAGATTGCCAATGAATGAGCTTCTCCAGGCACCCATCGAGGGTTATGGAGATGCCATTGTTGTTCCAGCTATTGTAGCTGAGAGTTTTGAGCTCAAAACCGGGTTACTGAATCTTGTAACCTCAAGCCAATTCTATGGTTTTGAGAGGGATGATCCTCATGCTCACATTCGATGGTTTAACAAGATTACATCTACCATCAAATACAAGAACATCCCTGCTAGCTCAATCAAACTTCTTCTATTCCCATTTTCTCTCGAGGGACAAGCCCGGATATGGCTTGAAAAACAACCCCCTCGTTCAATTGAGACATGGGAGGACTTAGTTACAAAGTTTGTAAACGAATTTTTTCCACCGTCTAGAACGACAAGTCTTAAAAATGAAATCATCAAATTCACACAAAGATTTGATGAATCGTTTAGTGACGCGTGGGATCGTTCAAAGAATTGCTTCGTAAATGTCCTCATCATGGTTTTACCGAGTTGATGCAAATCGACACTTTCTATAATGGAGTGAGCCAATCTGACCAAGATTCTCTCAATGCCTCCTCAGGAGGTAACTTTTTGAGCAGAACTGTCAAAGAAGCTTTAGCAATTATTGAAAATAAGTCTAAGGTCCGTACTGCACGAACAAAGCCATATCATTCTCAGGCTAGTGCCGGTCCTTCTACTTCATCTCCCGTGAGTACTTCTAGCACCGATGCTAAGATTGACAAACTCACGGATGCTATTCAAGCTTTGGTTCTCTCAAGCCAAAAGAAAGTCACTTTCACACAAACTCCTTCACATGCTGAAGTTGAAGAAAGTGGAAGTCTGTGTTACTTGTGGTGGCCCTCACGCATACTACGACTGTACTGCCACCGATGGTAGTCCTTTTGAAGTTAATGCTATAGCCGGTACTTCAAATCAAGGAGGTAATCAATACCGTCCTCAAATGGAACCATACCGAGCTAGTAGTTACCAAGGACCACCCGGTTTTAATCAAACCAGAATTTGCAAAACCGGAACCAAAATCAACCTCGAATGAACCAAGGTTATCAAAACCAAGGGAATTTCAATTCTGGACAAAATCAAGGTTTCCAACACCAAGGAAACTTTAACCGAAACAATTCCAACCAGGGAAATCATTTTCAGGGAAATGGTAATCCAAATCAAGGGAATTTTCAACATCAAGGTTATAATCAAAATAACCGAATGCAAAATTTCCCTAATCAACATCAAGCCATTCCAGCCCAACATCCATCATCTGATGAGTTGTTGAGGCAGTTCATGAAAGCTCAAGAGGACACAAACAGGTTGTTGGTCAGCCAGATCTCTGAGATTAAAAAATCTTTAAATGATCAACCTTCGGGCTCAGGAAAACTTCCGAGCAACACGATCGTCAACCCGAAGGGCGATGCTAAGGCGATCACAACCCGAAGTGGTGTTTCATATAAGGGACCCACTGTTTCCACTACCACTTCTTCTTCTTCCCCCAAGGTAGTGGGAAGTGAGCCTGAGGTGACCAAGGACCAGGTACTTCCTACTAATAACGGAGGTACCAACAACGTCCAGCCTCAGTTGTCCCGAAACCCAAGACTAAACCTCAAGTTGTCTTTGAACATCCTGAAACCCCGGTTGAAAGACCCTAAATCCAAAACTTCTATTCCCTACCCATCACGTTTAAATGAACAAAAGCTCCGCGAAAAAGCTAGTCAACAAATGGATAAATTCTTCCAAATTTTCCAAGAATTACACTTTGACATAAGCTTTGCGGATGCTATCATTCTGATGCCCAAGTTTGCATCCACAATCAAACACTTGTTGAGCAACAAGGAAAAACTGTTTGAAATGGCAAAGACTCCATTAAATGAGAACTGCTCAGCAGTTATCTTGAAAAAGCTTCCCGAGAAGCTTGGAGATCCTGGAAGGTTTCTACTACCTTGTGTCTTTCCAGGAATGGTTGAATGCTATGCCTTGGCCGATCTTGGTGCAAGCATCAACCTGATGCCTAAATCAGTATGGAAGAAACTTTCTCTTCCTGAACTTACTCCTACCTGCATGACTCTTGAGCTTGCAGATCGTTCAATATCTCGTCCACTTGGCATTGCTGAGGACGTATTTGTGAAAGTAGGAAAGTTCCATTTTCCAGCTGACTTTGTGGTTGTGGATTTCGATGCTGATTCCAGGGTTCCTCTCATTCTTGGAAGAGGATTCCTGAGAACGGGCCGTGCTCTCATAGATGTATTTGAGCATGAAATCACATTACGTGTGGGTCATGAAGCTGTTACCTTTAACCTCGATCAAACTTCGAGGTACTCCTCAAATTATGATTCTGAATCGGTTAACCGAATCGATGTCATTGATATTGTTTCAGAGGAGTATTCTCAAGAGTTTCTTGGTTATTCTCATAATTCTGTGAGTGGGGATACCACCACATCTTCTTTACCTGGCATTTCCGACTCTTCCCCTTCTCTCACTCCGTTTGAGGGAAGTGATTTCAATTTGGAAGAGATCGATGATTTTCTCAAGTGTGATTCATTCCTAGAGGGGATTGATGACGCTGAGATTGATCTGGAGGGAGATATTCTTCTTCTTGAGACATTGTTAAATCAGGACAATTCTCCTCCACTCCCTCCCGTTGAACTTCATAATGAGGAAGTCAAATCAGTTGAGAAAACTGATGAATTTCCTGAGGTCGAACTCAAAGACTTACCGCCTCATCTTGAGTACGCATTTTTGGAGGGTGATGATAAATTACCCGTCATTATTGCTAAAGACTTAAGTGATGAGGAAAAGACTGCTCTAATAAAGGTCTTAAAGTCACACAAGCAAGCAATTGCTTGGAAACTCTCCGACATAAAGGGTATTGACCCTGAATTTTGTACTCACAAGATTTTAATGGAGGATGACTTTAAACCAGCAGTCCAACATCAAAGAAGGGTGAATCCTAAAATCCACGATGTTATCAAACAAGAGGTTCTCAAACTTCTTGATGCAGGATTGATTTATCCCATCTCTGATAGTCCTTGGGTTAGTCCCATTCACTGTGTTCCAAAAAAAGGTGGCATGACTGTTGTCACGAATGATGAAAATGAGTTGATTCCAACTCGATTGGTTACGGGGTGGCGTGTTTGCATTGACTATCGTAAGTTAAATGATGCCACCCGCAAAGACCATTTTCCTCTGCCTTTTATGGATCAGATGCTTGAGAGATTAGCAGGGAACGAATACTATTGTTTCCTTGATGGTTTCTCGGGTTACTTTCCCAAATTCCCATTGATCCACAAGATCAAGAAAAGACTACCTTCACATGCCCTTATGGAACCTTTGCTTATAAACGTATGCCTTTCGGCTTATGTAATGCTCCAGGCACGTTCCAAGGTGCATGATGGCTATATTTACCGACATGATCGGTAAAACAATGGAGGTCTTTATGGATGACTTTTCGGTCATTGGGGATTCGTTCCAAGCATGTCTCTCCAATTTAGAAAACATGTTGAAAAGGTGTAAAGACACCAATCTTTGTCTAAATTGGGAGAAGAGTCATTTTATGGTCAGAGAGGGCATTGTCCTCGGCCATAAGATATCAAAGAACGGGATTGAGGTTGACAAAGCTAAAGTTGATGTCATTGGTAAATTACCTCATCCCACTACCGTCAAAGGTATTAGGAGTTTTCTGGGTCATGCCGGTTTCTATCGTAGATTCATACAAGATTTTTCTAAAATCGCCGGCCTATGACTCATCTCCCTTGAAAAGGATGCTCCTTTTATCTTCTCACCAGAGTGCATCAAAGCTTTTGACATATTAAAGAAAAAGCTTACTGAGGCACCCATTCTAGTTGCCCCCGACTGGGATTTTCCCTTTGACTCATGTGCGATGCAAGTGATTTTGCAATCGGTGCAGTCCTGGGGCAACGAAAAGCCAAACATTTTCAGCCTATCCACTACGCAAGTAAAACTATGACTGAAGCTCAAACTCATTACACCACTACAGAAAAAGAATTATTGGCTGTGGTGTATGCCTTTGAGAAGTTTCGGCCATATTTGATCTTGACAAAATGTGTAGTGTATACGGATCACTCGGCTCTCAAATATCTCTTTGCAAAACAAGATGCAAAGCCGAGATTACTCCGTTGGGTTCTCCTCCTGCAAGAATTTGATATCATTATACGTGATAAAAAAGGAGCTGAGAACCTTGCTGCTGATCATTTATCCCGATTAGAGAACCCACACCAAGATGTTTTCGAGAAAAAGGAAATAAATGAAACATTTCCTCTCGAGACACTCAATGCGGTTACTTTTCGAGGAGATTCTATTACCCCATGGTTTGCCGACTTCGCAAATTACCATGCGGGTAACTTCATAGTGAAAGGGATGTCGACCCAACAGAAGAATAAATTCTTCAAGGATGTTAAACATTATTTCTGGGACGACCCCTACTTATTCAAAATCTGTGCGGATCAAGTCATCCGACGGTGTGTTTACGGACAGGAAGCTATTGACATTCTCAAAGCTTGCCATGCTGGACCCACGGGGGGCCATCATAGTCCAAACTACACCGCCAAAAAGGTGTTTGATTCCGGGTTTTATTGGCCCACAATCTATAAGGATGCCCAAGATCTCATAAAAACTTGTGAAGCTTGTCAGCGTCACGGAAATATTTCACAACGAAATGAAATGCCACAAAATGCAATTCAAGTCTGTGAAATCTTTGATGTCTGGGGCATCGACTTTATGGGGCCATTTCCATCATCCAGAGGAAATAAATACATTCTCGTGGCTGTTGACTATTTGTCAAAATGGGTTGAAGCAAAAGCTTTACCCACTAATGATGCCCGAGTTGTTGTAAAATTTCTGAAAGCTCTTTTTGCCCGTTTTGGAACTCCACGTGCTATAATCAGTGATCGTGGTACGCATTTTTGCAATGACAAATTTGATAAAGTCATGCAAAAGTATGGTGTAACTCACCGACTTTCTACTGCGTATCACCCACAAACAAGTGGGCAAGTTGAAGTTTCAAATCGGGGTATTAAAAGAATCTTGGAAAGGACTGTAGGAGAAAATCGTGCATCCTGGTCGGATAAATTGGATGATGCACTATGGGCCTTTCGTACAGCTTACAAAACACCCATCGGGTGTACACCTTACAAGCTTGTGTACGGAAAGGCATGTCATCTACCGATCGAATTAGAGCACAAAGCCTACTGGGCCTTGAAACATGCAAACTTTGATCTTCAAACTGCGGGTGATCACCGAAAAGTTCAAATGAATGAATTAAATGAACTGCGTGATCAATCTTACGAGAACTCTTTGATTTATAAAGAAAAGACAAAGAAGATTCATGACTCAAAAATCAAGAACCGCGTTTTCAACGTTGGTGATCGAGTCCTTCTTTTCAATTCAAGATTGAAGATTTTCTCGGGAAAACTCAAATCCCGTTGGTCTGGTCCATTCTCTGTTACAAAAGTTTATCCATATGGTACCGTTGAGTTATCTCAAAATGACGGACCAAATTTCAAAGTGAATGGTCATCGGTTAAAACACTACTTTGGAGAGGACATACCATTTATGGTTGTCCCGGATCTTCAAACTTTCCCCATGAACCAATGAAATGCGGGGATCGAGTCAAGCTAGTGACTCGGTGATCAAAAACATTAGCAAAACATGGGTTCTCACCGTGTCTCTGTTTTCTTTCTCTTTTCTACACCTAGTGTGGGGGAGATGGTCTCTTCCACTTACTTCCCCGTAGACTTTTAAATTGCTTTTTCTCCCGGCTGTTCAGGAGCACTTTATTACAGTTACCGTTCACAAGCGGTTAGCTTGCGTGATAAACCTGACTGTTCGGGAGGAATCAACTTAATTCGGGGTCGAGTCAGCTAGTGACTCGGTGATCAAAAACATTAGCCCCACCATATGGGTTTTCACCCATATTTCTGACTTCTTTCTATTTTCTACCACCCAAGTTGGAGGAATGCCCACAGGTTGTATATATGTAAAGTATTTCAATTCAAAAAAAAAAAAAAAAAAAAAAAAAAAAAAAAAAAAAAAAAAAAAAGGGAATTTGCATGCCTTAACGGCTTAAATGCAAATTAAATAAAAATAAAATAAATATGTATATAAAAATAATGGCTATTCAGTATTTCCCTTTTACGTTCTAAGTGTTGGTTTAACAGCCGGTTCTTTGAATATTGAGGGCAATATTCAGTTCTAAGTGTGGGGGGGAAATTCTAGCGAATTTTATCAAATGTATCATCTAGCACCCCCATTTTAGCCAAAATTTTAAAATTTTTTTTCTCACTTAGAACTCAGAAAATGGTTAATCAGTCCGCCATGTCTAACCCACATAAGGATTGGCTAATCCCGAGCAAACGGCTCTGGGTAAAGATGTATCAAATCCGTTTATGGCTTGCAATTTGCCAAAAATTGTATGGTTCTCGACTCACCATATCTTTAATTAGTGAAGAGTTGGCTAGCCCGCAAGGTTATGGCTTGTGGTAAAGGCTTTGGAATACCATAATTGGTAATCAGCTCACCAAAGATAATAGTTGTAATTTATCTAAGAGCTGGCTAGTCCAGAAGCAAACGGCTTCTGGTAAAGACAAATCAAACCCGTTGAAAGCTGATGGTTTGCTCAAAATCATTTGGTTATCATTGTGCCAAAGTATCACATACTAAAACAATGGCTAGTCCAGAAGCAAACGGTTCTGGTAAAGACAAATCAAACCGTTTACAGCTGGTGATTTGCTCAAAATCACATGGTTATCAGTGTACCATAGTTCTTACTTGAACTGAAACATTTGGCTACTCCAGAGGTGATGGCTTCTGGTAAAGAGTATCATCCATTAAAACTTCATAAAAGATTGCTAGGGACTAGCAATAGTTTAGTGTGGGGGATTGATGAGTGTGTAAATACTCATCATTTCTTTCACATTTGAGCTACAGAAACAGTCAAAAACACTTTAAAAAGTCTAAAAATGTATAAAAATATCATCTGACTGTGTTTTTATAAGTTTCAGGGAAAAACAAACAATAAATGGCATAATTTGCATTTTAGTCCCTGAACTTTCAGAATTTGGCAAATCTAGTCCCTAGAATCTAAAAAAGTGGAATTTTATCATTCAAGGTCCCTAAAATAATCTTAATTGTCAAATTTGGTCCTTGAATGATTGTTTGAGCAAATATTACAAAAAGGTCCCTCAACTTTTGAAAAGTGTCAAAAATGGTCCCTGGGTTATTTAAAATGGAAAATAAATAATTATAACCCTTGTATTATTTATCTTGGCAATATTGGTCCCTTGGATTAACTTTGGAAAAGATACCAACTCAAGCCCCTCAACTTTCAGAGAATTACAAAAATGGTCCTTGTGTTAACTAGAACCGGATCCATTACTAAACCCTTAACCCAAAATTAAAACAACCCATCCCATTTACCCAACAAACCCAACCCAGCTATTACCAAAACCCAATACCCAAATACCTAAGCCCAAAATCAAAACAAGCCCAACTGCTTAACTGAGTTTAAAAACTCAGTCAAACCCCCTTTGACCCGTCTCTTTCCCACTCACCTCAGCCATAACCAGTCATCCCCCCCAGTTGGCTCATCCACCTCATCCCCCCTCCTCAACACTCCACCTAACATGCCAAAACCAATTAATGCATCCCTCCCACTCCCCAATAGCAAAATCAGAGATTAATCACCAATTTCCACTTTTCCCGCCAAAAGTGCCAAATGGTCGAATCTGATGAATTCTTGGAAATCAATGGCTCAGATGAGGTGGGAAGTACTCAGAAATGTCGACAAGGTGATAAGGGACTATAAAGAGCAGAGGAGAGAGTGTGTACCAGATTATCTAGTGTAATTTTAGTTATCTTAGTTCGTTTTTAATATTTTTCAAATTCCAGTGTATGTAAAGCTTTCAAAGCTCTTGTTTAAGTTAACTCAGTATTAATCAAAGCTACTTTCAGTTTCAATTTCAGTATTATCTTTACAAATTCAGAATTTCCATTTTCAAGCATTAAAATCTCATAATCATTAATATGGTGTTATAGTTGATTACATGAATTGAATAAGAACATATAAGCTCCCAGAAGCTCATTGAAGCTTTTAGAATCCTTAAAACTTGTATTAGCAGTAAAAAATCAAAAATACAAAAATAGTCAAAGAAAGTCAACACAACAGGATCATGGAATTCATGGCTGGAGCAGGGTAAATACTGGATTGCCCTGGGTTAGTGAACCTGAGGAGGTTCTATAGGAGTGATTCATTGGTCCTTGTTCTTGGATTTTAGCTGGAAAGCAGTTGTAAGCATTTCCAAGGAATTTTGCATTTTACTTTTTAAGTTGCTTTTAAGCTTTGATCTTCACATTTCTGTGTTTCTTAGTTGTTGTTGAGTAGGTTTATGCTATAAAACACTTTGCTTGTTCATTAAAAATCTTAGTTGTTAAAAATTTCATTTTGGCAGTCAAAAAATTGCATATTTGTTGTTTCTAAGTATCATGCTTGTATGGCTGTTGGTTTATGTCTCTTTAGTCCTAAGATATGATACCATAAGTTCTCAAATTATAGTTGTGGTTTAAATCTCTGAATTCACTTGAAAATCACCATTTCTGAGTTTGAAAGGGGTGTTTGGATTTGCTGAATCAGTAGGTCTATAGGGTTTGTTTGTTGTTG
Source organism: Artemisia tridentata subsp. tridentata (assembly GCA_021014915.2). NCBI lineage: Eukaryota > Viridiplantae > Streptophyta > Magnoliopsida > Asterales > Asteraceae > Artemisia > Artemisia tridentata. The sequence continues at coordinate 14,782,931 of CP139507.1, forward strand.
TTTGCTGTTGTAACTTGGTTCACTAGGGTCTATTAGCTCAGTTCTAGCATCAAATTCAGTAGTCAAGAGTTAAAAAGTCAAAATTGTATTTAAATCTTCATCACAGTTAACTGTGATTGGATTTGAGTTCATGATTGTTCAAAATCATTTCATAAGTGTGTAACCTTGCTTGATCTAGTTTCTTTTAGACTTATTACATCAATATCAGTCCATTAGAACTAATCAAATCTCACCAAAGTCAAAACTTCTACTTTTCTGCAAAAGTCAACTGCATCAGCAGAAACATGGTTCTGAGCAGCTGAACTTGTGCTCAATTGGAGTACAATTGGTGTGATTCTCATAGGGCTTTTGTGATTTTTGGATAGCTCATAAGCCAATTTAACTTTTGCCCCCCTTAGGTTGACTTTTAGACAGCTTATTGAGTGCTTAATCTAGCCCTCAAGTTTGCCTGTTCAGCTGAATTTTCTGTTTTGATTTTCATAGCAGTCAAGTGTGTAGTTTGCTCAAATCTTGTGCTTATTTGCAATTTTCAGTTGTTTTAAGCTTATTTTAGTATATTTAGCTTATCCTGGTCAGTTGGTGACTTTTACTGCTTATTTGCTTATTTTTGGCTTATTAGCTTATTGCTTATTAGCCCTAATCTGCTTATTGGGCCTTGTCAGCTTTTCATTTTATTTTTCCCAGCTTCCTTATAATATTTTAGCATTATCTGTAATTTTTCATAATTTTCTGATCAGTTTTAATATTTTTAATCATTTTAAGTAGTTTTTAATAGTATTTAAATCATAATAAATAGAAAAATAATCAAAAAAATATAATTCCAATTTTCATAATTTTCTTTTGTCATTTTTAATCTAGGAAAAATATAAAAATATTTTTAGGACTTAAAAACAAATGAAATAGAAATATAGTGATAGCTTCTATTTAATAGAATTTATCTTTTTAAATTTTAATTAAGTAATTTTCATTTTTATAATTTTCTTATCTTTTTATTACCTTAGAGTATTTATATAAAAATTTTCAGATTTTTGTTTGATCTTTTAGTATTTATTAGAATTTTAATTAGTTTAAATAATAATTAAATAGTTTTTAATTAATAATAATTAATTAATAAGTTAAATAAATAATTTTCTTTTTCCAATAATTTTCTTTTATTATTAGGGTTGTAAAAATATAAATTTCATATCCGTAGGCTGTTTATTTCTTAAAACTCACTTTTTATTTCATACGTTTACGTTTATTTAAATTTAAACGTACGCTTTTAGGTTTTTATACGTTTTTAAGTAATTTGGTTTCCAGTTTTTGTTTATATAGCTTGGTTAAAGCTATTTTCTTATCTCATTAGTATAATCAAAATCATAATCCCCTTTCTGTTCATAAACACTTGATCACAATCCGTTTTTAAACACAATTTCACACTTCGCTGGGACTTAAACGACCCGGGGATAAAACTATACTCCTTGGATTATTGCATTGTGTCCTTGATAGTTTGACTTTTGTTGACCAAATCCTTGGTCAATATTAGTTGACTGTTTAGAGCCAATCACCAGTTATTAAGCCTGCTAAGCTAATTCCCCTGAACCCAGTTAAGCCCGATCATAGCCCAATGTTCATGTTTATCTACCTCTAGAAATTATCGGAATACACCACCGCCTTTCTCATTCTTATCATTCAAGTTTAATCGGCACCGACCTTTACAACAAATCCGATCTAGAATTTTCTTCAACCCACAAAACACACACACAAACACACAAATGATCGATCCTCTCTATTTTCTTTGATCGACTCTGTTGATTTTTAGGGTTTGGTTAAAGGTTTAATTGCAGTTAGTCAAGAGGCAAAAAATTAGGTTTTTGCTCAAGAAGACGACCTGAAAAATATAATTGCTGATATCGTGTTTTTTTTGGTAAAATTAGGGTTTTGATTTAATTTCGGTTTCTTTGTTAGTTTTCTGTTTTTTAATAAATTTTTAGGGGTTAATTTAGGTTATAGACTTATATTTAATTGAGATTATTACTTGGATTAATATTTGTGGTGTTTTTATTCTTTTGTATGAAAAATGTCAAGCTGCTAATATGTGATTGTTTGGATTTAATTTAGGGGTTTTTGTAAAATTAGGTGTTGTTTGATTATTTGGGTTGGGTATGTCATTGTTTGATTATTGTGGTTGTTTGCGTCAGCTTATTTATGAGGCTTATTTGGTGTAGATATCGCTTCGTATAATGGAAGGGCATAACATTCTGAATTTGTGTTTTCAACCATAGTGGATGCGCTTCTAATGAAAGTGACAGCTGAGGTAACCCGTATCTTGGCGGGGCAAATTATTGGATTTGCAGCCATGGCGGGTTCACCCTTCTGTTTACTTTCGTTGCTTATAAAGCAGACTTTTTTTGGTGGCAGTTGAGGTAATCCGCATCTTGGCAGGGCAAATTATTGGATTTGCAGCCATGGCGGGTTCACCCTTCTGTTTACTTTCGTGGCTTATAATGGGTACCAAATGAATATTTTACGGTTTGGCATTTACAAACCCGGAATGTAATCAAACTTTGGGCTTATAACTGTGTGGTTGTAGCCATGGCTGCTTTTGGTTATCGCTTTGACACTTGCTATGGATATTGAACAATCTTGGGTTATGTAAGGTATATTTGTGTCATTGGCAATGATGAAAGCGTAGACTATTTACTCTCTTGGCAAAAGTTGTTTGCCAAGACCCGTGCTCTGGCCTGGCAATCACATGTTTCCAGCTAAGCCGGGTTTTAGGTACCGCTGCCATCATCGCCTACCTGAGCCTATAAGTATAAAACCCGTGGACTATTCACCATAGGCTTAGGGCCCGTTTAGTGTTTACTCAGCCCATGCACGCTCAACTGTGATGTTGTGGTTATCTTTGTTGCTCCTTCTTACCGATGTTTCCATTCGTATATGAAGTTAGTGTGATGCGGTTAAGTTATATGCAGATTGTGATGACGCGAATTTCATGTTCAGCTTTCTGAGCTGAACAGTCTTGGGTTACGTAGGATATATTTGTATCATTGGTAATGATGTAAGTTAATTATCTTTTCACGTATCGACGTTTTTAGTATTTATATTGATACCATGTACTCTTATAATATGCAACAACTTTTTTTTAGGAGCAAACTCCAGGTGCCGTTTCGGTACCGTGACGGGTACATTCAGTCCTGAATGGAGTGGATTTCAGGTGCATCCTACTATATTAGCCCTACTGATTTATTCAATATTTGCTGCAACTTTAATGATTAGTAATTTTGTAGCGGAAGAAAATGACGGTGCGGTGATTATTTTAACATGTATGATCCTGGTAACAATGTGCGTAAGTCCTTTGGGTGTTTTTAATGGGTCTTCGGGTCTGCTTAGTAAAGGGGTGAAGCGTGTTTTTTTAATGAGTGATTGGGTGTCTAAATTATGGCAAAAGCATTTCAATGTTTTATACACATTTCTACGTCCTCAAAGTGGACATGTTCTGGATTTTTTTTTTCTTCTTTTTTGTGTAATTATATGGAATTTCTATTCTAGGAAAGTGGCTCGGGACCAGGCAAATTCGATGCAACTGGGTAGCAAAGGCTGCTTCATCAGATGACAAACCAAGGTTGGATACCAAAAGTGTTGTCGAATTGACAAATGGAACATCAGGTAAGCTTCCTATGAGATATGATACATATGTTGTCTTATTGTTACATCTATTTACATATGCTTTTTATTTGTAGAAGATGGTCAAGAAAAGATCAATGAAGATGCTCCAGAAAATAATTCTCAATATACAACCGTTTATGTCGGTAATCTGGCTCCAGAGGTGAGAATATGAAAATCCAATTCAATAATTGTATCTTTTTTATTCACGTGTTGCATACCACTGATGCGTCGTTTTGCGACCTTACAACAGGTTTTACCTCTCGAGGGATCTCAAGAGGCTTGCAATCCCCACCAGGCAGTGTACCTGACCGATGTAGTATAGTGTAGTGGCAAGTACCGGGGGATTGATCGTTCTCTAAGGGAATAGTGTCGTTAGGATTGAAAAACTACTCTAATAGGTCTAAGGGTGAGGGAAGATTCTTTTTGTATTTTTTATATTTTTATAAAAGCAAGTAAAATCTCGGGTTTGAAGGAGTGGGCGGAATTAGTTGCTAGTCAACTAACCCAAATAACTACAATTGCAAATAAAATAAAATAACTGAAAATAAAAAGGTTGTGGAACTTATATGGAGAGAAATGTGTTTACTTAGATTTTCTTACTCCCTAACTATCTTTTACCGGTTGATTAGTGTGTATTAATTGCGTGGATGACGGGTGTATTCCTTAATACCAATCGTGGGGTGGCGTACGTACTTCCCTAACTCTATAAGCTCCTACTTCACTCCTATGTCGAGCCGGCTAAGAAGCTCCTAACATGGGATCACTAGAATTCGCTCATGCATTAAATACAACCATAAAAACCTTAGTACGCATTGGTTCATGTTTCTTAAGACGTTCAAGCAAGTTACCGTATAGGAGGTTAGCCAGTTTTCTTAAGCCTAACATCGATAAACAATCATCCAATGCAATTAATAACACACCAACAACCAATAATCAATAGTTAGGTTTCATTAGATCTAAGCAAACACAAGATAAATCTAGCCTAGCATGTTAAATAAAAGACAAGAACAAGATATAATCAAACAACACATAGACATATTGAATGATTAATTGATTACTTATCTTCAATTGAACATGGGAGATCCAAGGGTATAAAACCCTTAAAAGTAGCAGAAAAATCGTCTTAGGGTTTCTCCTCAAAAAGTTGCACACTAATGACTAAAAATTATGAGAATATATATAGAAAATCAGATCTGACGGCGTCACGTTATAGAGCTGACGCCGTCACCTCGCCGCGGTTAGGGTTTCTTGATGGCCTTCTTGACGCCGTCCCTTTTAATCATCCAAATCCTCTCTGGCGCGTCAAGGGTTGACGGCGTCACAATGGTGCTTGACGCCGTCACAGGTACTTTTCCAGCCGATTTTGAGACTTTGTCGTTTTCTTCACTTTTATGCTCCAAAAACGTCCAAAATGCTTCCTTTTCCAGATTTCTTCTCCAAAGTACCTAAAATGACAAAAGGAACGATTTAGGGCAATATTTGATCAAATAAATACGATTTAGGGCTTAAATGACCCCCTAAAAGCGGTACACTTTTCGCTTCATCAAATACCCTTACACTTGAGATTTGCTTGTCCTCAAGCAAATGCGCTTTTATTCTAATCAAAATACAAGTTAGGGGTCATTTAACGCTAATATAAAAGTAATTACAACGAATAGTCGTTCCACTTTAATCATAATAAGCACGGAGATTACAAACTAGCACCTCACAAGTAGTGTTTAGATACTCACATCTCTCAGGTGTCATAAAAGTGTATCTCATAAATGAAAATGAATAATATCTCTCACTACCTGTCATAGCAAATAGATTACCATAGGCTTGGGAAAGGATCAAAAACCTCCTCCACTAGGCGTAAGCACCTAAGATAAACTATCAAAGAGGGCTTTTAAACGGGTTATAACGTTAGGTGTAGGGATATGATAAACACTGTTTTGTTGGATAAAGGATATTTTACTGGTGGCGAGTTAAAGATCTTGATTAATTACATGTACAATATGGCGTTGCTAAGCCAAGACTAGACTCGACTTAAGCTAATGAAAAAAAATAACAAAAAGATAAAATAAACATAAAATGAAACGGGATGGTAGTCCGTATGTTTTTTCTACTTTTTTTTTTTTTTTTTTGTGCATACACTCTTGCCCTACCATCCAAAATAATACATCATAGGGGGTTGCATCCCCCTTACACTTGAACTTTTACATAACTTTACAAATAACTATTCTAATGACTCGAATTAAGATAATCGAAACACTTGGAGTACTTTTAAAATATTTAGCACATATGGGGGTAATAATGTTGTTCTTCCCCATTACTCCATTACACTAGTACTTTACCCATGAGTCCCAATCGTCCCAAAACAATATGTACAAGGATATGACTCGACTTAGCAACCATGTAATCAATTAGATAATTAACTTGGGGTTTAAACAAATGTTGTCACAATAATGCACTAAAAATGAGTGCATACAAGGTAGGCTAAGGCGATTTGGGTGTACATTTAAGTGGGGTGTAAACAAATTCTTACTTTAAGTAAAATGCTTAAAGTTAGAAACGAAAAGATAGGCTCTGAGGGGTGTACTAGGGGTATCGTGTACTAAAAATTAGTACAACGCAAAGGGTGTGGGAGAATTACTTGACCAATGTAGCCAATGTAATTATAACAAAAACACAGGTGTAAAACAATGGGTTAATCCTAATGCCTCTTATCATGTAGTAAATCTAACTACACGAATGTAGTCTCACTTGTGGCCTCGGAATGGTCCTAACGTAAGTTCTAGAATCTAAGTGCTACCGGTACACACATCATAGCATAAATGCTTTTCCTACCAATTCTAGGGGCGAACCTCACATATTTGGGGGTGGAAAATTTTTTAGTGGTACGGTTTTGTGCTAGTCATATAACTCCTATCCGTGAGACGCTCATTAAGACCAAAGTTTCACTCCTATATATTGTAAAAATTTTTAAATTTGGCACTAAAATTGCCTTAACAGGTATTTCTCTCGGTTTTATTACACATCTACCATTAAACAAACGAAAAATCAAGCGTAATAGCATTCTCTAAGGTATCGTACTTGCCCCCCCCTTACACTTAAGATGAACATTGTCCCCAATGTTCAAATAACAAGATGTAAAAGTAAATAAGGTAAAAGAATGAAATCAAATACTCCCCTGATTCGCTCGGTGGATAAAGAGGTAACATGGTTAGATCTTCTTCCAAGGTAATGTTGAAACTTCAAGATTAAAGCAGCGCCAAAAGCTAGATTCCACATACATCTCCTTGTCCAAAATAACCTGTTAAACCTGAGAAAACAAACACGAAAACCTGCATAACATTGGCGGGATAAATCTGTATAAGGATATAATGCTTGTGGAATGATTATTTTGCAGATTCCTGGAGTTTATAAGTTAGAGATTTAATAAAGCATTTTATGATTCCGGAAGAAAAACAAAACTTTCAAAAAAAAAAATTCCAGAAAACTGTTCCTGACGCCGTCAGAAGTGATCTGACAGATTTTTCATGTTAAGTTTCCGGAAAATTTCTGGAAAATCTCAATCCTTATTTCCTGGAAATCCTGCAAAATATCATTATGACTCGATACAAGCATTTGACTCAAACAATTACTAATATGTATGTTAATTTAATATTGTTATGATTCATGTTCATTTTGTTTAATAAACCGATTTGGATTTCCCTTACACTTATCTTTTGCAAAATACCTTTATATGTAGTTAAGACGAAGTTAAAAACAAGATAAAGCATTTTCACAATTTAGTTTCGAACATGAATCAATAATAATAAAAATTAAACATACATACGGAAGCAAATAAAATCAAACAAACAAATAAATAAACACACAAAGCAAATAAAGCTTGGGTTGCCTCCCAAGAAGCGCTTTTCTTTATTAACGAGTCTTGTAGCTAGACTCAAAGTCCTTTTAACCTATGTAAGTGAGATCGTCATCGAGGACATCTTTAGGGTTAAGCTTGGATTGAAGTTTTCTATTGGTCCGCATAGTACGATATATCTTTTCAAACCTCTCTCCATCCGGGTCATACAATGTCATCTTAATATGCCATGACCCATCTCCATCTTTGGGTGGTTTGTCCCAATCCCACTTATGATCATTATCTTCACATATCCACCTGTTCATCCCTAGGTTAATTGGCAAAACTCCTAGGAAATCAATCATCTTCCTAAAAACTAGAGGGTCTTCAAATGGATCCAATTCGGTGTCCCTAGCCAAGAGTTATTCTATCGTATGTGTTCGGCTCACCAAGTCCTCTTCTAGGTAAAATGGGCGTTGGGGTCCTATGAAGTCTCCATCGATCCAGGGTCCATATCTAGATGGTCTCCTATTTAATTCTAACCAATGGGGTGTTGGTTTCTCACTAGTATCATAGGCATGTTTCTTCACATCATAGACTGACCAAGTATCACCTTCTCCTACCGCTATCTTAGATTCCTTACAATCAATCATAGCACTAGCGGTCGCCAAAAATCCTCTACCTATCAACAAGGGGCATGTAGGGTCGCTAACCATATCAAGGACGTGGAAATCGGCTAAAATGGTTAGTTTTCCTATGTGTACTAACAAGTCCTTGACTACTCCAACCGGGTAAGCAACACTTCCATCCGCTAAGCCTATTATTACCTCGGTTTCTTCAAGTTTCCCTAGTTTTAGAGAGGTGTGGAGAGGTAACGGAAGTAGGTTAAGGCTTGATCCAAGATCGGCTAATGTGTCATAAGCCTCTGAATTACCGATCTTGCAAGGTAGAAAAAATAAGCCCGGATCATCTAACTTCTTAGATAGTTTGTTTTGAACGAAGGCGGTCCCTTTGTCACCTAACTCGAGCTTCTTCTCATATTTTTCTAAGAGGGCATTATAATAGGGGGCTCGTGCTAATACATCAATAACCGGATGTTCAAGGTGGAGCTCCTTGAATTCTTCGTCAAGGTTTTGAGTGGGAGGTGTTTCAACTATGTTGTTGACCAATTTAGTGTTGGATATCATAACTTCTAGGTCATTTTGAACGACTTGGGTTTCTTTGAAACATGAGCTCATGGAATTGACCGAATAATATTGTGGACAAGAACTAGGAGACGAAACCGATGAAATGGCGTTGACGTTTAATTTCGGGTTCTTGACTGTGTTGCTAGGGAGTGCTCCCATTTCTCGGTCATTGAGGGCTTTCAACAAAGTGTCAATCTTATTGGTCATCTCGCTTTGTTTTTGTTTGAAATCGGCTTCAAACTTTGCTAAACGAGCTTCTTGAGATGTCACGAAGTTGGACATCAACCCTTCAAAGTTATTGGTACTACCATAGTTGGAAGGATTGTTGTTGAAAGTACGGTTCGAGGATGAACCGCTTGATTGAAAACGATTAGGTGGGTTGGAAGAATTGGTTTGTTGTGCGTTTTGGTTTTGTTTCCACCTAAGGTTTGGGTGATTTTTCCATGAGGGGTTGTATGAATCACCGTAGGGGTTTGGCTCGGGTTTGAAAGTGTACCACTTGTCTCCCGCTCCGTCGGTACGCGAGGATGCGTAGTCCGCAAAAGCTTGTTCGGGGAGTTCCACGCAATCACGAGTGTCGTGGGGACCACTACATAATTCACACGAAGAAGTGATTTTGTTCACTTGGCTTGAAGGTTTAGGAGCCTCGTAGGATTTCATAAGAAACTTGACTTGGTCTTCAAGTTCTATGATCCTACGGTCGGAAGTGGTTGAATTGTTCGAAGGCAAAGATATTGCCTTGACCGTTTTATTCAAATCACGGGGATCATTCCAACTTTCGTTTTCATAAAGAGCAAGATCTTCCAGGAGAGCCCATGATTGTTCCGCACTTAGATCACGTAGCTTACTACCGGCCGATTGGTCAATGGTTTGCCTCGTGGAGAGATTGATGTGGTCATAGAAGATTTGGACTTGAAGCCAAAGTTCTATGCCATGGTGAGGGACTTTTTGGAGTAAGTCCTTGAATCGAGTCCATGCCTCGTAGAGGGTTTCGCCTTGACGTTGTTGGAACATCAAGATATCATTCCTTAGCTTGGTAGTTCTTCCTGGTGGGAAAAACTGAGCGAGGAAACGAGTGGTGAGATCATCCCAAGAGGTGATGGATCCTGCGGGTAGGCGCTCTAGCCATTGACTAGCTTGGTCCCGCAGAGAGAATTGAAAGAGACGCAGTCGGGTCGTCTCTCGAGTGGCAACATCAAGGTCTATGGAATCAACGATTTTGAGAAAGTCCTTGAGATGTTGATTAGGATCTTCGGAACAAAGTCCATGGAATGCGCATCTGCTTTGCACCAACCGGATGGTGTCGGATCGCAAGGGAGTGACATTGGCTCCTTGAGTGAGCTCAATGGTGTTTCGATAGCCATGGTGGCTAGGACGGGAGTAGTCTCCTAAGGTACGGGCTCTAGGAGGTGGGTGTTGTTGTGGTGGTGGGTTGTTGGGACCGAGGATATTACCACCTTTCATGATGTCGGATGGTAATGGTTATGAACAAAGAAACGAAGAAAAAAGATAGACTAAAGAAAACCTAGAAAAATAAAATAAAAATCTCACTAGAAAGGAATCTAGTGAGTAGACCTAATAAAATAAAAATTCAACCTAAACAATAACTATTCCCCGGCAGCGGCGCCAAAAACTTGATGCGTGGTTTTGCGACCTTACAACAGGTTTTACCTCTCGAGGGATCTCAAGAGGCTTGCAATCCCCACCAGGTAGTGTACCTGACCGATGTAGTATAGTTTAGTGGCAAGTACCGGGGGATTGATCGTTCTCTAGGGGAATAGTGTCGTTAGGATTGAAAAACTACTCTAATAGGTCTAAGGGTGAGGGAAGATTCTTTTTGTATTTTTTATATTTTTATAAAAGCAAGTAAAATCTCGGGTTTGAAGGAGTGGGCGGAATTAGTTGCTAGTCAACTAACCCAAATAACTACAATTGCAAATAAAATAAAATAACTGAAAATAAAAAGGTTGTGGAACTTATATGGAGAGAAATGTGTTTACTTAGATTTCCTTACTCCCTAACTATCTTTTACCGGTTGATTAGTGTGTATTAATTGCGTGGATGACGGGTGTATTCCTTAATACCAATCGTAGGGTGGCGTACGTACTTCCCCAACTCTATAAGCTCCTACTTCACTCCTATGTCGAGCCGGCTAAGAAGCTCCTAACATGGGATCACTAGAATTCGCTCATGCATTAAATACAACCATAAAAACCTTAGTACGCATTGGTTCATGTTTCTTAAGACGTTCAAGCAAGTTACCGTATAGGAGGTTAGCCAGTTTTCTTAAGCCTAACATCGATAAACAATCATCCAATGCAATTAATAACACACCAACAACCAATAATCAATAGTTAGGTTTCATTAGATCTAAGCAAACACAAGATAAATCTAGCCTAGCATGTTAAATAAAAGACAAGAACAAGATATAATCAAACAACACATAGACATATTGAATGATTAATTGATTACTTATCTTCAATTGAACATGGGAGATCCAAGGGTATAAAACCCTTAAAAGTAGCAGAAAAATCGTCTTAGGGTTTCTCCTCACAAAGTTGCACACTAATGACTAAAAATTATGAGAATATATATAGAAAATCAGATCTGACGGCGTCATGTTATAGAGCTGACGCCGTCACCTCGCCGCGGTTAGGGTTTCTTGATGGCCTTCTTGACGCCGTCCCCTTTTAATCATCCAAAATCCTCTCTGGCGCGTCAAGGGTTGACGGTGTCACAATGGTGCTTGACGCCGTCACAGGTACTTTTCCAGCCGATTTTGAGACTTTGTCGTTTTCTTCACTTTTATGCTCCAAAAACGTCCAAAATGCTTCCTTTTCCAGATTTCTTCTCCAAAGTACCCAAAATGACAAAAGGAACGATTTAGGGCAATATTTGATCAAATAAATACGATTTAGGGCTTAAATGACCCCCTAAAATCGGTACACTTTTCGCTTCATCAACCACTAACTGAAAAAAGCATATTGTAGGTAACATCAGGCGATCTGGACTGTCATTTCCATGCTCTTAGTGCTGGTGTTATTAAAGACCTCCACATACAATGAGGCAAAGGTTTTGGTTTCATAAGATACAACTCCCATGCTGAAGCAGCACGTGCTATTCAGTTAGGAAACGCTTGGTATCTCTATGGGAACCCACTAAAGGTATATCACATCTCTTTCTGAAAAAATATAAAGAATCTTCTTATCATTATATGGAAAATTGAATAAAAGAGTAAGCTGCTATAGATTAAAGTTCATTTGGGTCATGCACTAAACTTTTTATCATTAAAGTCAGTTTTAATCGTTCAAAAGCAACAACACATTAAAAATGTATAGACTAGGCAAATCATCACATATATATTTAAAAGATGCAATGTCTTATTTTGATTGAAGATATAGTAGTTAGAAATAAGCAATTTGTTAGAAGAATAAATATATTACATATCCTTTTCATTGAATAATAACAGATCTTTTTATAAATTGTTACCTTCCCACTCTTCAAGTGATTTTTCCAAGGTTAAGAATATTTTTTCCTTTTCTTATGCGTTTTTCATAGTTTGTTACACTTTAATGATTAAAATTAAAGGTTTGTGACCCTTTAAAGTTATAAGGCCAAAGTAAAGTACATGTCCCTAAGCAATTTTACTCCGTACCTTTTGATGCAATTTTCCCTTTTTATTATGTTACTATGTATCAGTTCATGCCAATATGTACTTTCCTTCTTAGTCTTTAAAATCTCCTAATTCAGATAAGATTTTTTTATATAATATATGCTGTTTTCTTCCATGATCCAGAAGCGTCTCTCTCCCGATTTTAGCTAATGTATGTTGCAATTCAGAATTCTATGTGGTTCAGACACCCATAAGGATTTTTTATATATCGAGAAAAAAGATGTGGGATTAAGAGAGGTAACCAAGTGGTTGGTGATGTTTAGAAATGTTGTTGTAACAGTGTCATTCAGTCATACGTTTTTTAAATGAATGTTTCAAGCGTTAGCAATTAATTTTCTTAATTGCAAAAGTGATGGTCATTAGTTTGTAAGACTTAAGTGTGTAATGAAATAAGTAGTCAAAGTAGTGGGCTAGTAGTATTAGTTTTGTTATAGTCCAAATGTATAAGTGTAATACATTTACTAGTCCACTCATAGCCCAAGTCAAAGCCCATCCAAACCCATTTGGTTTGATGGTTGTACGTATAAAACACACACACTTCTCAGTTATTAGTGTGCCTCATTGTTAGAAAGAGAGTGTGTGTGTTTCCCCTTGTCATTGTTTATTTCCTTTTCATTGAAGCTAATAAACCTTTGACTAAAATTAACATAAGATCCACTACTCTCTTCTTGTTCTTAATATGTGTTTGTAAGTCATCAAAGTGTTCTAGTGTGTTGTGTGATAAAAAGGAAGGTGTTCGGTGTTCATTCCAAGTGAAAACCGAGTGCTACAAGTGGTATACTAGAGCCTAGCTTCAAGGTAGGACTTTGTTTGTGTGTTCGGTTTCAAGAAGCATCCTTTGTAACGTTTTTTTCTCTAAAAAAAAAACGCTACAACTTTTGTTCTTCTTGAGCTTCATACGCAAATCAAGATCAAGTAAGTTGTGTTTGTTTGGTGTTTATACGACTTGGCTGTTGAAGTTTTAATAACTTTTCACTCTTATCTTGGTGTGGAAGATCATACACTTGTGTTTGTTCTTGGTTCACTAATCGAAAATCACTAACAATTTTTGTAGAAGAATTGTTGTTGCTTATTTTAGTATTAGATAGTGAATTATTGAGTTGGTGAAAGTAAGTAAAAGTTAGTGAAAAGTTGGCAGAGATAAGACTGACAAGCATGGAGTAGCATGGGCTAGTAGCAAAAAGTCAAAAAGTGGGTGAAAGTTGGTGAAAGCTGCGTTTTATCGGAATTCGATGAAATCTGCGATTTATCGGAATTGGGATTCTTCAGCGAATTATCGCAATTCAGCTAGTTTATCGCAATCTTGTATAAGATTGCGATAGTTATCGGATTTGGAAATTATCGCTATCTTGCTTTATCGTAATTCAGCCCGGTCAGAAGTTATCGCAATTCGAATTGCGACAAAATTATCGCAATTGGCCTCTGATCAGAATTATCGCAAATCAGCATTTAGCGTTGTCCGAGATCTTCTTCCATTTGCGATATCGGACATAACTGCAATTCAGATATCGGACAAAGAAGAGTTTTTCAGAATTTTCAGAATTGGCATTTTCAGTCCCTGTACTTTCCAGCAGCCTTAGAGAACTTTCAGATTTGGCAGTTTTGGCCCTCGTACTTCTGTGAAACGATTTCAAAGTTAAATAACTTTTAAGGATTTGATTCGAACGTAATTTCGTCAACTCAAAAGTGAACTCGGTATTTTATCTCTTGTATAAGAGTGTAAAATACTTCGACAAACGGATATCTACCCTCTTGTATAAGAGAGTTAGATTTTATATAAATTACCGATTTATATAAATTAGATATATTTCTATCTAAATTGATATTTTGCCATAATTTATATAAATTTTGGTCAAATTGAAATTTCTATAGGAATTATCATTTTATCTAAATTGTAATTTACATAGCCTTTGTCGAACGTGTAAACTTTTGACTTTGTCTTAATTATACTCTAATCAAATTTTGTAACTTTATTTAAATTTGTTTCGTTTATCTAAACTGCAACTTCAACGATCACCAACATCACCACAAGACTTCACAACAACAACCAATCTTAACCTTCAACAACAACATCTCCTATTTCGTTGCAACGATCCTGAATCAACTTTATCACACCGCAAGAAAATGGAATCAAGTTCTCAAGAGGAACAAATGTCTCCTGTTATGCAAAACCTTATTCATTCGAAGGAACGATGTCTCAAACACTTCAAAGCAATCAAAAGTCTATGTGATAGACTCACAGAGGCAAAGGTATCATCGGTGAATCCATATGCATTTCAACGAATGTTTCATAGATTCCTCGAACCTAATATGGACTATCAGACATACAAAAAGAATCACAAAGTTCAAGACCCAGAAGTCTAAAGATCTAATTACATGGTGCATAATTGAACTGACCATCCTTTAGGGGGAGATTGTTAGCATTAAAATTAATGTTGAAGTGATGGTCATTTCATTTACTTGAGGTTAGATTAAAAGATTCTGAGCTTGAGAGTTATAAGGCCGCGAATGTTAAGGCCGCGAGAGTTAAAAGAAGTGAGGTCAATCGCGATGTTAAGGCCGCGAATGAAAAATTGACCACTGAGCTTGAGAGTAATAAGGTGAATGCAAGAGCTTATGATTTTCATAACAAAAAACAGTCGGAACTTGAGGTTAGATTAAAAGATTCTGAGTTAAGAGAGAAACGTTTACAAATCAAATTTGACACTCTAGATGTTAATTTGAATAACCAAATTAAATCTCTAAACAAGGAAATTTCTGAACTAACCAACCAGCTTTCAAAACAAAAATCAACTTATTCCAATCTTGAAAAAGAAAAGAAGGAGTTGAATGAAAGGTTTTCAAAACGTGAAAAGGATCTTCTTAAAGAGATCAATGAAAAAAAGGAAACCATTGGAAAGTTGGAAGATTTACTTGTAAAAACGGGTCATTCTGCACAAACGATTAATTTGTTAATAAATTATAAAAACCCGATTTTACATACATTAAAGAAAACGGCTATCGGTTGTGAAAACCCTTATTATCTCAAGAAAGCTCAGAGTGTTCAGAATGTGTTATATAATGGTACTCTTATAAATGATAAACATGATCCGATTGAGATTTATGATTCTAGTGAAACGATTGAGCTTTCAGAAGAGAGTAGAAAGAAAATGAGACAATTGAACAGAGAAATAAAACCCATTGACTATAATGAAGCTAACAAACTTGCTGGGGTTCATCTTGTTCAAAAGGAGTCACCTCTGTTTTTTCAAAAACCAGTGGTTTTCACAAAACAAAAAGCTGTCTCAAAACATTTGTCTAACATCAAACAAATGGCATCTAAAAACACTTATGATACAAGTGCAGCTAGACTATATTTGGTTGATCTTAAACAGAGAATTGAGAAACTTCAACGTATTGTGGCTTCCAAAATTAACAATCAAAAGTTTGAATGGTTTCCGGGTGTTCAAGATGAACTAAAAAGGATCTTTGAAAAAGAAATTAATCCACATGTTGCTGCAATCTATGCGGTTGTTCAAAATGTGGAACATAATCTTTTGAAAGAGTCAGCAGAATTTGTTAAGGACCACAAATCCTTAGTGAAGGAAGCTAATGAATACTTGGAACACATAAAAGTTTTGGAAAAGCAAAATGACTCTCTCTCCTTCGAAGCTCTATCGACCGATATCATGTCTATTATTTTTCAAACATATTCTGTTGAGGATGATGAACGTCTTCGGGCTGAGACTTCTGAAATTGTTTCAAAATATGAAAAGGCGCTTTTTAAACTTGAAAAGCAAAATGTTACATATTTTAAACAACTTGATACGAAAAAGGAAGAATGCAAGTATGACAAACTGTCGTATGAGCGTTCTTACAAACAGTTGAAAGAACAAATTGATTTTTTGAAGTCTCAGCTTGCGAGTCAAAAAGGGCAGGGTGAGGAAACTACGGGTATTGCACCATCAACCCCCTTGCCTAGTGAGAAAGTAAAAGAGAAAGAAGTTGTCAAGAACACTAATGTAATAGCACCTGGCCTTTATAGGATTAGTCCCACTACTGCGTCTACCTCTACATCAAAAACATCTAGGGCGTTAGAAAAAAGTAAGAAAGATAATCCAAATGAATCTAGGAATGCTACAACATCTCAGGACAACATCATAAATTCTAATGAGTGTGCCTTACCTTCTACAGGATTAGAAAGCACCACTAGGAGCAGACGAAAGCCTAGGAGCTCTAACAAGAAATCTAGAGTATCGCCTGTCTCTGAAAGTGAATGCAAGGAAGTAGAAGAACACCCTAGGAATTTAAAGCTTTCAAATAAGGAACAAATATCATCTGGATGTAATGAACAGACCAGTGTTTTGAATGCATGTAATGAATCTGTTTGTTTAATGCAAAAGAAATCTTTGTCTGAAAATGCTTGTGTTGATATTGTTTCTGATAATGTGAATGATAAGCCTGAACAGAAAGATGTTCCTACTCGAACTAGTGCTAAGACTAGATACCTTAACAGTCTCATTGCTGTATCTAGGACCATATCTAGTACTCTATTGCCTAGGGACTATCTTAAGCTGTGTGCATGGAAACCAACGGGAAGAAAGTTTACACGTAAGAATGGCAAACAAAAAGTTGTTACCTTAGAACAAAATTAAAACCATCTTTGTGTATGATGCATTTGGTACTCCCTAACCCATGGAACCAAATGATATACGGTTTCCAAATGCAATTGTTTTCTGTTCATGGCAGGTTATCGAAATTTGTATTTGGATCGTTGACTCGGGTTGCTCCAAGCACATGACCGGGAATCTGAAGCTGCTGATCAATTTTGTGTGGCAGTTCATGGGGACTGTACATTTTGGGAATGATCATGTTGCAGCTATTCTGGGTTATGGTGATCTTCTGTTTGGGAATTTCTTGATCACTCGGGTTTACTATGTCGAAGGGTTGGGACACAATCTGTTATCTGTCTGGCAGTTTTGTGATGCTGATTTAGAGGTTGCTTTTAGGAGAAACACTTGTTTTGTCAGGAATTTGGTGGGGAATGATCTCTTAATTGGGAATTGTGGCACCAATCTCTATGTAATTGACATAAACCAAATGGCCTCTTCATCTCCTATTTGTCTCATGACCAGGGCAGGTGAAACAAAATCCTGGTTATGGCATAGATATTTGTCCCATCTGAACTTTGACACGATCAACAAGCTTGCCAAAGACAACATTGTCTCCGGTCTTCCTAAATTTAAATACACCAAAGAACACCTATGTCCATCATGTGAGCAAGGAAAGAGCAAAAGAGAAACATTCAAACCTAAACCCGTACCTAGTTCGGTTGATAGGTTGCATTTGCTGCACATGGACTTATGTGGCCCGATGAGAGTTCAAAGCATAAATGGGAAGAAGTATATTCTTGTAATTGTTGACGAATATTCAAGATATACATGGGTAAAGTTTTTTAGATCAAAAGATGAAGCACCAAGCACCATCATCACCTTTCTGAAGCGTATTCAAGTTCTACTTCAAGCTCCAGTTAGGATAGTAAGAACGGACAATGGCACGGAATTTGTAAATCAGGAGTTAAGAACATTCTTTGAAGAAACTGGTATTACTCACCAGACATCAGCTGTCCGAACTCCACAGCAGAATGGGGTAGTTGAAAGAAGAAATAGAACTCTTGTGGAAGTTGCTCGCACAATGCTGATTTATTCCAGTGCTCCGTTATTCTTATGGGCTGATGCTGTTTCTACTTATTGTTTTACTCAAAACCGATCCCTAATCCATCTAAGATTCAATAAAACCCCATATGAACTAATCAACAACCGAAAACCGGATATTTCTTATCTTCATGTATTTGGCGCTTTATGCTAACCAACAAATGACAGGGAAGATCTGGGAAAGTTGAAAGCTAAGGGTGATATTGGAATCTTTATTGGGTATTCTGAAAACTCGAGGGCATTCAGGGTGTATAACAGGAGAACGAAAAAGATCATGGAGACGATGAATGTGAAGTTTGATGAAATTTCACAAATGGCTTCTGAGAGACTCGCTCTAGAACCCGCGCTTAACCCGATGACTTCCGGACATATCAGTTCGGGACTCGCACCTCAAGGAGCTCAATCAATTCATGACGAACAACCCACAACTCAAGAACTTGATAATTTCTTCGAGTTCATGTACGATGAATACTATGGTGGCGCTTCGAAAAATGCATCTAACCAACATTCCGCTGCACCCACTCAACAACCACCACCACCACCACATCCAGATGCATCCACAACATTCGAAGCTGGCGCACCAACTCCCTCAACATCAACATCATCTACATTTACTCCAGCAACTCCATTCATTGAAATTGTTCTACCAAGAATTGATGAGCAAGAACAAAATAATGCTGTGTTAGACGATGAAGTCTTTGAAAACCCGTTTGGAATGGAATCTGGTGAATCATCTTCCAGATTACATGAACCGACTAACACACATTTATTCAGTCCAAGGTACCCTTCAACATTACAGTGGACAAAAGACCACCCAATAGAACAAGTTATTGGTGAACCCTCACGACCAATTCAGACGAGAAAACAACTTCATACCGATTGCGACATGTGCATCTATGTCTGCTCAGTCAGTCTCATAGAACCTAAGAACATTCGGGAAGCAATGGCAGATAATGCCTGGATTGAAGCGATGCAGGAAGAACTTCTTCAATTTCAAATCCATGACACCTGGGATTTAGTTCCAAGACCAATTGACAAACTAGTCATTGATCTTAAGTGGTTATGGAAAAACAAAAAGGATGAAGAAATGACTGTAATTCGCAACAAAGCTCGTCTGGTGGCAAAGGGATACAGATAAGAAGAAGGGATAGATTTTGAAGAGTCATTCGCACCAGTTGCAAGGCTTGAAGCAGTCAGGATTTTCTTAGCTTATGCCGCTCACAAGAACATCACGGTTTATCAGATGGACATCAAGACGGCTTTCTTGAATGGTACTTTGAAAGAAGAAGTGTACGTGAGTCAACCAGACGGTTTCGTTGACAAAGATCATCCGGAATACGTCTACAAGCTAAAGAAGGCAATCTATGGTTTGAAACAAGCCCCACGGGCGTGGTATGACGAGTTATCATCTTTCTTGTTGTCAAATAATTTCACCAAAGGAACAATTGATCCAACCTTGTTTACAAGAAAATACAAAAATGACATTTTGATTGTTCAGATTTACGTGGACGACATCATATTTGGGTCCACTAATCCGCAACATTCAAAACATTTTGAAAATCTCATGAAAAGCAAATTCGAAATGTCCATGATGGGTGAATTAAAATTATTTTTAGGCTTACAAATTCATCAATCCCCACGTGGTATTTTTCTTAATCAGGCTAAATACACAATTGAGATTTTGAAAAAACATGGAATGGACAATTGTGACTCTGTTGGTACTCCAATGGTCACTTCACCAAAAATTGGCGCTGACCTACATGGGAAACCCATGGATCCGAAGAAATATCGGAGCATGATTGGTTCTCTCATGTACCTAACTGCAAGCCGACCAGATATTCATTTTGCTGTTTGCTTACTTGCACGGTTTCAGGCAAGGCCTACCGAACTTCACCTCCAAGAGGTTAAACGGATCTTTCGATACCTTCGAAGAACCATTAACATGGGACTTTGGTATCCGAAGGATTCGGAGTTTACACTAATAGCATTTTCAGATGCAGACCATGCCGGTTGTCAAGCTAGTAGGCTGGTCCTCAAGGAAACAAGACTGCACTGCTTTATCAACAGCAGAAGCCGAGTATGTGTCTCTATCTGCGTGTTGTGCTCAAGTCCTTTGGATGAGAACACAACTCACAGATTATGGTTTCTCTTTCAACCGCATACCTTTGTATTGCGATTCAAAAAGTGCCATAGCCATCTCGTGCAACCCAGTGCAACACTCGAAGACCAAGCATATTAGAGTCCGCTATCACTTCATAAAAGAGCACGTTGAAGAGGGTACTGTTGAATTTTTTTTCGTGAAGACTGAATACCAACTCGCCGATCTATTTACTAAAGCCCTCCCAAAAGAGCGGTTTGAAAACTTAGTTCGTCGAATTGGAATGCGAAGCCTAACTCCCGAAGAGTTAGAAAGTCTTCTCGAATCTTCTTGATTTATATCAAAAAGCTTCGCATGTAAATATTTTTGTAAATATATACTTGTTAAAATCTATACTATAAATATAGAAAAATTTCAAAAAGACATAAAAAAATATAAAACTCAAAAACCAAAAATATTCTTCCCACGACATGTCTCTCGTATAATCGATATTCTGTACGTATCTAGAAATGTCATTCAACAATGATACGGGCATGTACAGATGCTTGAGCGAGAGTTCTTTTTATGTTTTTCTAAAATATGTCGTTTCTCAAATTTTTCTTCATTACGGCTTTCGTGCATTTGAGTACGAAACCCGAGCTACATTGAATGACTTCTGATTATTTCCGATCAGGACTCGCAATGTTAATGGCGAAAAGCAAAAACCTTGAGCACTTAATCAAAATGATTTCAAGAAGATTTTTTTCAAAGTCTTTAAATGAATTTTGTGCTCAAGATAACTCCCTCTAACACCCTTAACTGCTTTTAAACTCAAATGTTTAATAAAATGCTTTGGTTAAGGGGGAGTATAAAAAGAAAAATGCTTCATTTTCATGCTAAAATCAGTCCGTCTCTCCACAAAAAGTTTCATTTTAATCAACTGTTTTCAAAAATACCACTTCAAGCTATTTTTGAGGGGGAGATTAAGTGTTTAAATATAAGGGGGAGAGGACGTGATTAAAATGTGATCGAAAAGAAGTTTTGTGGTTTGAATCTCAAAATGAGTGCTTCAAAAAGACTCAGAACAACCCTCGAATTGACGAAACTAACTGTCCGTTATCGAAAAGACTAGTCCTGGACGGGTAATAATTTCAAGCTGGTTTACCAGTAATGTAAACGTGTCTCGCAAAGGACTTGTCTGAGTAGAATGTACCAATTCGAGAGATGATCTTTGAATATGACCGGGACGGGTAATAATTTCAAGCTAGTCTAACTAGTGATGTAAGCGTGTCTCGCGAAGGTCATGTTCATTGAAAATCGATCATTTCAAATGTGCGAACTCTACCCAACATGTGCAATTTATTTCAAAAATGCATGAGCACATGTGAAGGGGGAGTGTTTCAAAAATGCAAAACTCTCAATGTGTTAACAAAATGTGTTTTCTCATAAACATGTTGAGAGATTTTCACAAGGTTTAATGGCATGTGACAAATAATCTAGGATAATCATGGAGTAATAAGGTGATTATGGTTAGGTTATGTCCAATGATCCGCCATAACCGGAGGGATCTACCCAAGGACAAATCCAATAGCTTAGAATTAGAAGTCCTTAGGTATGATTGAAAAAAGGAGTATAATGAGAAAGGAGAAAGAAGGGGTTGAAGAATGAAAAAGAAAAGTTTTTGTAAGGGTGAAAAGAAATAGCCCTCCATGAAAACTTAGGTCAGAAACCGGGTCAATACATCTGCTATCGGTACTCACTAAGGTGATACTGGTATTGAAGACAAAACGTCATGGACCCAGTGACGCATTGCACCACCCCTTCTATCCACTCAGATATCTCTCAAAAGATATTTGTTTCATTTCTCACGGAGAACACTACATAATCTATCGACCTCTCACTCCGAGAAGTGTTGATATTGAAAAGGTGGCACTCTGCTCCATGCCTCCGACGACTAAAATCAAAACGCACATAATTGAGTCTAGAGACACGAGATTCATCAAAAGATCTCTTAGGAACACTTCCTATGCAATACACTTGTGTTCACTCAAAAGGATACAAGTTGTATGAGTCTTAATGAGGTCTAAGGATCTTGCCTCACGACATGATGGACGCAGGACGTTTTATTGCTAACTGTTTTATGCAGGTACCGACGAAAGTTCATCCACCATCATCATCTACTTATGACGAAGCATCTGGAATGAAGGAGTAGATCAAGGCAAGAACGACCAAGAGACGATTCTTTGAAGATCACAGCACATGAAGGAACATTGAATGAAGACTATTTCGCATTGACACACAAAGTACAAGTCATTAAAGACAAAAGAACAATCACGGGACCATCATTGAAATGACCATCCCTTAGGGGGAGATTGTTAGCAATTAATTTTCGTAATTGCAAAAGTGATGGTCATTAGTTTGTAAGACTTAAGTGTGTAATGAAATAAGTAGTCAAAGTAGTGGGCTAGTAGTGTTAGTTTTGTTATAGTCCAAATGTATAAGTGTAATACATTTACTAGTCCACTCATAGACCAAGTCAAAGCCCTTCCAAACTCATTTGGTTTGATGGCTGTACGTATAAAACACACACACTTCTCAGTTATTAGTGTGCCTCATTGTTAGAAAGAGAGTGTGTGCGTGTGTTTCCCCTTGTCATTGTTTATTTCCTTTTCTTTGAAGCTAATAAACCTTTGACTAAAATTAACATAAGATCCACTACTCTCTTCTTGTTCTTAATATGCATTTGTGAGTCATCAAAGTGTTCTAGTGTGTTGTGTGATAAAGAGGAAGGTGTTCGGTGTTCATTCCAAGTGAAAACCGAGTGTTTCAAGCGATTCAAATGCATATTGGTCATGGCAAACTAGAACTACGATATTCTGCTGCACCTTTGTTGGTCTGTGATACTAAAACTATGTATGGCGCAATACTCATCTCAGAATTAGTATGACTAGCTTAGGCTAAACTTGCCGTAAATACTTACCCACCTGATATATGGGATCTCAAAGATTTTATGGCCTTTTTTTGTAGAGTCAACATGACAGGACGATTTGGAGTCTATTGGATATGCACTTCTATATATATTTTTCCCACTAAGGTATATGTTTTGCTGTCACATATTCCTTCTATCAATGATGTACGCTATTTGTGTGATATTTTCATAGAAAATTGTTGACCATAGGTGGCAGCTTTAACCAATTTGTATGAAAATGGGTCGATTTGGTAAGCATCTTAGCTCAAATGGGTCAAACAGGTACGTAGCAGATCCTTCTAAGTTGTCAACATACTTTATATTTACATATACTTTATATTCACATGTGCAACAATCAAGGTTACACAAATTGTAGATGTAAAAATTGGATGCAGTCGATACCTAATTCCAGGTACATACACGTCACATAAAACAACTTATAGCAAATACAACTATTCTTTTCATAACAGTTACCATTTCAGGATATAATTGGCTGATGCCATAGGCAGCATAGTCATCACCTGTTTGGTCCAAAGACAGACACGTTGCTTCTTTCAAAGGTAGCAGAAGACCCACATGTGCTCCCACGTATTATACAAGATCTTGAAAAAACAACCCACATATTCCACATGCGTCTAACAAAAGGCAGCCGCAAAGGTTACCCAAAATTTATCCTGGACACTGCTGAAGCTGCACCCTTGCCAGCACTCCCAGAAATTTCAAGACATTCAGAAAAAGGCAGACCATCCGCAGCTGCTGCAAGGCCAACGCAAACAACTTAGACGAGCCAACAACAAAAATTAGGCCTACAACTGATGTGCATAATTGCGTTAATTAAAACTTATCCAGGTAATGTAATGTAATGTAAACTGTAAGAAAAATGATCCATAGTATGTATACGAAGACGGATGGCCTTATGCACATATGTTGTCGCAACAACTGCATACTATTGTAGTGCATATCTAATAGATTAACTAAACCCAACATGTTCCAGTGTAAATGTTTGTAAATGCCCCTCATTTTTAACATTATGATAGATAAGACCCTAACATTAGGATACTACATAATAACACTCATTTCACCAAGAAAAACCCCAAAAACATTATCATACATAATAAAATTCATTTCACCAGAATCGCAGGCACAACACTAAATCAAAATAAACGCCAAAAAGTCCCGCCGCAACACGGCGACAAATTGTGGCTATTCACCTTGTTCAAAACAACGTATAAAAAAACTATACAATACTATAACAACCTGTGGTATATAATTTCATTTTATAGTTGAAATTTGTCATTACTCATGACTAAGCTCGAAAGTTTTCTTAAAATTGTATTGTGTCTCCAAAAGAGCACATAAAGTGCGTTACAAAGTTTGTTTTAGGGATTAGCGACGACTACTCATTAAGTGATTTCGGATACTGTCAAGTACTCACGTCAAGTGAATTCGATAATAAACGCTTGTCGGCATTCCAGTCATCTTTTACCTTTCATGGTCACATATCTTGACGGCTTAGGAACAAAAATCCTTCCCATGTTTCACAAATCCAATTGCATTTCATTCGGAAAAGCCATCCTTTTAATTTAGAGTTATACTTATATGATTATTTAACAACCTTAGTGACGATATCAAATTACCCTTGAATCTTTGGATAAATGGAGTTGGGTTTGTGATGATCCGGGTTGTTTAAGTGTTAAAACACTCTAGTTTAGTCAAAACAGCCTCCTCTCGGATTAATGCATTCTTGGTGATCATCATGCTTGGAATTCTTGGATTCCTCGTAAGGCTAACGTATGTGTGTGGAGGGCGTCGTTGTATAGGCTGGCTACTCGATCAAACCTGTTTAATCGTGGTGTCCCTCTTGCTTCCTGTTTATGTCCTTTCTGTGAGAGTAAAGTGGAGGATCTTGACAATTGCATAATCAATTGCCCTAAAGTGTTGTCGGTTTGTAGTAATCAATTGCCCTAAAGTGTCGTCGGTTTGGAGTTGGTGTGTCTCGACCCTCCAGTCACTTTCCCTTCACTTTCTATAACGGACATTATTGCTCTAGGTAGGATTGGTCTACATGGATGCCATTGGACTAAAAAGGCAGAGGTGTCTTAGAGGAGTGTGCAATAAGTGCTGTCGCATAGTGACTCTACTTAAAACTGGCAACATTTTATATTTGCATATAAATAGATATTAGAGTAAATTGCAGAAATGGTCCTTGTGGTTTGCTCAGATTGCATATTTAGTCCATGTTCTTTCGAAATTGCAGGCGGCCTCCCTGTGGGGAGTTTTTGGTTCCGATTTGGTCCTTGGCCAGGGACTAAACGTGCAATTATGAGCAAACCACAGGGACCATTTCTGCAATGGCCAGGGACTAAAACGGAACCAAAAACTCCCTATAGGGAGGCAGCCCGCAATTTTGAAAGACCAGGGACTAAGCATGCAATCTGAGCAAACCATAGGGACCATTTCTGCATTTTACTCTAGATATTATCTTAAACATATATGAGTCATTTAATTCAAGTTTATATGAAATTTCTCTTTATTTTACAAGTGTATTAGGGCCTCTTTGTTGTTATTGCATAGGGCCACCGAAAATTACGAGACGACCCTGTTAAAAGGTAATGCACACAGTTTTTCATTTTGCTCTTTCGGCTATTTAGAAAAGGAGGAACAAAGTGATCAATGCTAATGAGGATTTGGTTGTGAACATAAAGGATGAGGACATCTTCCCGTTGATTCTACGCATATCTAAATCGTGGATTAGTGGCCGGTATATATCAAGGATCGCGAATTGGGACAATTGGATTGCTCGCCCCATTGACCACTATTAGTTTGACTTGGTCATTTGCTTGTTAATGTGTTTTGTTTTGTTGTTTCTTCATGTTCCTCATTTATATTTTTGGCCTCTTTCTGTCTCAGCCTTTAAAAAAAAATCAAACATTTTTGTTTGTGGATCTTCAAACTTTAATGAGGTAACTCAAACTACATTTAAATTGATTGTAATTTCTTTGTTTTAGAGCAAATTGCAAAAATCGTTCTTGTGGTTTGGCCAAATTACAAAATTTTGTCCTTATTGTTTCGATGTTGCAAGCGGCTCCTTGTAGGAAAAGTTTGTATTCATTTTCGTCCTTGCCTAAAGTGAAATGACTAAAATGCACTCGTCTTCTTTTTAATTTATTTCACTTTGGGCAAGGTGCATTTTAGTCATTTCACTTTGGGCAAAGGACGAAAATGAACCCAAACTTTTTACACAAGGAGGCCGCCTGCAATTTCGAAGCCATAAAGACTAAATCTGCAATTTGACCAAAACACATGGACGATTTGTGCAATTTACTCTTTATTTATTTTATTTATATTTACGTTCGGCTAATTAAGGGCCCGCTTGGTTCAAATTAGGGGAATGCAAAGAGAAAGGGAAAGGGAATGCAAAGGAATAGGTGATGGTGGGTAATCAATCCCTTACCCCCCAATTTACTCTATAATGGTCCATTACCCATTACTGAGTAATCATTATATTACTTAAGGTGAACCAAACACCATTAATCATTACCTTTACCAAGCAGCCCCTAATTTACTTGTTGAATCAGCAAAGAGTCATATGCAAATCATAACATGGTACACATGGAGACATCCCACATTTAAGCAATAGTAGTGCTTATAAAGTACTTATAAAGTACTCCGTATTAGATAAGTTCATGCACCAACTCATTGATAAACTATTGATGGCAGTTAATGAATGATCAAGTTGACATTTAGAGCTGGCTATCATGTGGTGTTTATTAGATATATCTCGATCCAATACGTAATAATATTAGTATGATCTTATCCAAGTTACTTGTGTTGTTTGGATTTCGTATTTCCAACATTTAATTCTTGTACTTTACTTTTATGTAGTATCACATGTGAAACCAAATACAACAATAACATCCACTTATCCAAACTTAATCCATAAGCATATCTCAAAAAGTATGATGCTAATTATTAAAAAGTTATTGGAAAAATTGAATAAAAGTATGCTGATTCGTGTGTTTCTTTTTCTTTTCCTTTTCTAGAGACGTTTTTGGTCCGTGATCGTAGTCATCAATGAATAAGTATATATTTTTTGAAATAACACGATAGCCGCCCAAATATTTATTAATGGCCTATAGTAGAAACAAGAAATACTTGATGGTTTTTATTAAAATGTGTATATGTAAAGGGTTACTAATTATAATCATTTAATCAATCAAACTTAGAACAATTAACTTTCAAGAAAAACATTTTTATACACATATTTTTATACACGTTTTTATACACATGTTTTTATGCACATGCTTTTATACACACGTTTTTATACACACATTTATATGCACACTAGCTAAGAACCCGTGTAATACACGGGCTGTGTAAATTTCTTTTGTTATATGAATGATAATGTCCTACACAAAAACACACAAAAGTAATCACAGTGTTTATTCACATTCACATGAAATAGACCATATTACTTAATACGACATTAACGTCTGCCAATATATGATGGGTTACGCATCATGTTGTGGAAATAAATGATCAAAATAACGACACAAATAAGTGTTACATGAAGGTAAACTATAAGAATAATTCAATCATGTTGAGCATCTCGTAAAACAACCAAAATGAAAAAAATAGGTTAAATTGTTTTTATGAATTGTGTTTCTACAATAGTATAGTACTCCGTAGGAAAAGAATTTATAAAAGTTGAAGCTTGAAAAGCTCAACAAAATATCCTTTTGTCTTCATATTAACAAACTACCATTACGTCCCCAATTAAACTTAAAGTATTTTTCTGAATGAAACTAATGTAACTAACAATTAAAAGAAGATTCACTGAAATAAGATATTCACAGCATTGATATCTGATAATTTAGTAGCAATGCCTTCATATACCAAAATAAATAGTACTAATTATCTCCCTCTTGTACATTCTCTTACAAATGAATCATATAAGGCTAGTTAGAATTACGCTTACAAACCCCAGAGCCATGGTCGTACCAAATATGCTTTCTTATCGGCCAAAATTCTCAACCGCCCACGCACATAGTTGCGTATCAACAAATCTGAAAGAAAAAAAAACATAATATTGTTAATAAGATAACATAACTACTTTAGCAAGGGGGATAGGAATTTACCAATAACGATGTCAACGTCAATAACTGTAACACCCCAACCCGGCAAGGGCAAAGATGTCACAAATACATGGTTTCATATCAGATATAAGCATTCAAGAAATAAAATAGCAGAAGCCTTAATAATAAAATCAACAGGAAATAAGTCAACAAGACTCATGTCAAATGTAAGACAGACGTAAAAGAAGTACAATAAAAATTCAAGTGCCAACAATGGCATAACAGAAATAATATCCAAATGGTCACACTAAAATGACAAGGTCTAAACTTCACACAAGTTGCTCTCATCCCAAGCTAAAACCCAGCTCCTAGCTTAAATGTACCTGCCGCAGGAAAAGAAATACGGCTGAGCTACGAGAGCTCAGTGAACAGATATAACAGAAACAAGCAATAATACAGAATATGAATAAGAAAAGAAATACGAACCGGTCAGAGTCAAGGTACAAGTATAGTGTAACAGTAATGAAAGATAAGTGATATCAAGGTCATGCAAATATGTCAAAGTTAAGGAAAGTAATACGGGTAAGTGTAAGGGTAACAGAAATCCACTACGAGCCCAGAAATCAGAAATCATATCAAGTCCAGTAATCAGGGTGTACGGAGGGGAGACCTCGGTACCAAGTACAGGGTGAGGGGTTACCTCTCAGGGTTGGAGTCATGAGCTCCCAGGGGTTGTGAAAGACGTGCATCGCACACACCATCAGTCACCAGAGATAACAAGTCATATATCATATTCAGAAAACAGAGACAAGTCTAGGATGCATCCATACGCCCCAGGTGGCCAGAGTCTACCAATACACACCATATAATCAAGTCAGGGACGGGATAGGACATCTCTCTCCTACCCTAGAGTCAAGTCATCGGTGCATCAATGACAAGGACATGAACACCTCATGCCTGGTGGGTGGCTCGTAATATCAAACTGTGGGTCAGGGTCAAGTGTCAAGTATCAAGTGTCAAGTGTCAAGTATCAGGTGTCAAGTATCAAGTATCAGGTGTCAAGTGTCAAGTGTCAGGTGTCAAGTATCAGGTGTCAAGTATCAGGTTGTTCAGAATCAAGTTCCATATCAGGGTTCAAGACAGGAGATCAAAAGGTTCATATCAGAGGGTTCCATATCAGGTAGTCCAAAGGTTCAATATCAGGGAGGTTCAATATCAGGAAGTCAATATCAGGAGGTCAATATCAGGAGTTTCAAAGGTTCATAATAAAGTTCACTTTAAAGTTTACTATTAAAAGTCCATTTTCTAGGTGTCAAAATAACCTTAAATACTGGTCTCCATAAAATGATTTTTTTTTTAAACGGTTTTCATAAAGAAGGTCTTTTCAAAAGGTTTTTATAAAGATAGTCTTCGAAATAGATTCTTGAAACATTTTCATAATTAATTAAAAAAAAGATTTTCTCGTCCAGTTATAATATCAAAAATGTCAAGGTTCAAGTCAAGGTTTTATGGTAAGGTTCATATCAAGGTTCATGGCAGGGTTCATATCAAGGTTCATGGCAAGGTTCAGAACAGGGTGTAAACCAAAGATCAAGACAAGGGTTTAAACAAAGGTTAAAGAACAAGTACAACAAATCAAGGTTCACAAGCAGGGAAATCATAGCAATGGCATCGGAAAATTCTAATACGAATCAAGATCAATAATCAAAAGAGAACGAAGGCACTTTACTAAAAAGGGCAGAATATCTGTACCTTATTCCAATGCAAGCACACAAAATAGAAAAGACTGACAGGAAATCAAATCACTCCCTCCTCGAACCTAAGGAGTAGAAGACAGAAATACGAAAGGGGTTTCAGTTATCTTCCCATTATAAGTAACTTCTATTTTTAGTAACTTTCTATTATTAGCAGGTTTCCAGAATTAGTAAGTTACCATATTTAGCAAGATTCAAGTGATATAATTCAAGTTAAGTCTTTAATTAGCTTATTATGGAAGTCACGTTCATTTTGACAAGTTATACAAGTTCAGGGTTAATTATGACAAGTTTCATAGTTTTAGGGTTTTAAATGTAAATTCATCAAAGTTAAAGGTATAACATGAAAATACCTCAAGTTACTGATTTAATACTCATTTATTCAGAATGACATCATAATCCCTTTAGTTTCATAATTTTACAGTTTACACCCCTCCAGTTATAATATTTACAAAACAAACCTTATATTTACATAATTCATGATTTAATCCCACTAATATCCATATTTACCAAACAAGCATATTATTTTACCAAAATTCAGAATGTCACATCAGAGTATTCATATAGTACTATTCAGCCCCTCAGATTTCAGAATTTACACAATTAGTCCCTTAAGTTAACAAAACTTACTAATTAAATCATAATTCCATAATAATTTCACATTAGTCCCATAAATGCTCAAAATTACACAAAACACTCTTAACATTATTATTTACTCAAAATAACTTCAAGTTTCCAGAATTTACCTTTTTAGTCCCTCTAGTTTAATTATTTACAATTTGACACATAAATATATATATTTACCTTTTAAACTTTTTAATTACAAAACTAACACACATGGCCCTTATTTTATATTTTTACATGATTAGCCCCTGATTAAAACACCTTACAAAAATACCCACGAGTTTCAAAAAATTACAAAACACCCCCTTAACTAATTATTTTCCAATCGGTAATTACAAAATATTATCAAAATCAAACCCTAATAATCCCAATCATTATACAATAATTTTATCATCATTATATCACTTTTATTTCCAGATTTCATCCATTAAAAACCCTAGATCCATCGGTTCCATTATTTTCCCATGATTTTCCTTTTTATTTCCAAAACCCGATATAACAATAAATCCATAAATCACGATTTCGACTCAAACAATTCGAATGACTATTTATCTCATGTTATACGAAGCATATAGAACCCAGGAAAAATAAGTATACATGTAAGATCCCACAAAAATCCGTCATAATAATCTTTGTTGATTTATAATACCTTTGACTTATCATTTAACAAAGCCCATTTTTATGGAGAAATTTTAAATTTTTCTTTAATGTACCATACTCACGACCAACATAAGATTTGGATAAGCCTACATATTTTATATGAACTATTGCCACTTTGTTATTTTTATATTTTTATTTTTATTTTACATTATACTCTTTACGTAATACGAATACTCAAACCTATTAGATTTTATCAACGTATACGCTCTCCGTTAAACATATCGCACGTCTAATATAATTAATTTGAGTATATTAATAAACTTTGATATTTTAATAAATACTATATTTTTACGTTACTCGGTCTTAAGTTTCGTAACATAAGAATTTAACGTTAGTAATTACCGGGATCAAACTACACATTATAGTGTCTAAACCCTTTTATTTTTACAAGATAAACTTCTTTTTTTTTCTTTATCATTACATATACGTGTGTTCTTTCCCTTGCATGCAAAAATGATATATAACTAAATTGTACAATCAATTCCAACGTATGTAAACTTTTTATCTAAAAATTGAAATCACTTAATAATGTAAGTAGGATAAGAAAACTCTAAAGCAACCATAACCAGTTCACATCAATATATATAAGAGATAACAGATACGTATTTCTATGTTAAACCATTCTGTAGTAAAATCTTTATATGATATCACCTTTTGCAATAATTCCTTCCTAAACTCCCTAAGTTGAGATAAGCCGAATAATGAACACAGATTATGAGAAAGTTGTAAGACTTAGCTTACATCAACTAACCACTCAATTTTAATATTTGTTGCTAATCAACTTGGTTGATAGTACTTAATCTCTAAGCAAAACTCAAGTGACTGTTTCATGATTCATCTCAGAATTGTAGTTTCATAAATTAGTAAAATTTTGCCATTAAGCAGTGGAATTTGATAAGATGTACTCACATAGGGAGAGTAAGCTTCCATACGTGTATCATATGTAGATTATACTAGCTTTCTATAAAACCCTTGGCTCCCCTTCTTCCACATCACACCATTTTCCCCCTCCTCACTTGTTCTATTCTCCACCAACCAAATCAACAACCTAAAGCATGGCATATATAAAAACACATTACCTTGTCTAATTTTGATGACCTAGCCAACTTTAAAAACCCTAAATTCCCATCCTCTATAAATATCGACACACCATCTCTTATACTTAACCCATTCGAATTCATAAAAACAGAAAACCCACTCACTAAAAATCTGATATAGAAGTCTCTTTAGAAGCTAAGGAAGAACATAGGAGGGCTTAGTAGGAGAAGAAAGACTAGCTTTCCATTTAGAAGCCAAGCTAGCCTCATTTCTATTCTAGTCAAATTTCAAGTTTGTAAGTGCCTTAAACCCTTTTCAATACCTTCCATAATTCTTAAACATGTTTGAATATGATACTAAACAAATTCCTAACTAGAAACATAGGTTCAATATAAATATGCAAAGTTTCTGTAATAAGTAGTAACTAATATAACTTTTCATTTACTTTGTAATAATAACTAAGCTTAAGGGATATCTAATGCTACCTTAAAACAAATAAAACAACCATACAATAACTTATAAACACAAGTTAGATGACATGGTAAAAAATTTAAAAATCTGTTTTTCCTTTCTGAACCTGTCGACCCAAAAATCAGTCCAAGTACCCATCTTGCGCCCTCTTTTTCTACCTTGAGATGAGTATGTTTAACCTCAGCCAAATGACCCTTTTAATCACCACCTAGGAGGCTCTAGAACGCCCCCATAACCTGGTCTAAACAGTTAGTTATCACGTGTCTTTTTGGGCTCTTTTCCTGGTCGCACAACACAAAAACCTGAAACAATGCATTCTGTTACAGAATGCTAAATCACGCGAAACGAGGTATTTCTTGTCCGTTTCGTCAAAAAGTTAAAACACGAAAGTTGTCCGGAACGACGTTTCCTTCAAAAACTCTTTAGAACTTGAGTCCTGAAAACGCCTAACAAACGATGTTATTATTAAAAATTGTAACAGCTCTTTTATTAAAAACAGTTCCACAGACCCAAATTTGAACCTTTGTTTCACCTATCAAACGGACTCTAAAAATTCCAGATTTTTGACATGTTAGAGATCACCCAGCTGACTACTTTTAGAAAGAAGAACAAAGTAAAAAGGTCGAACGGTTATAAAGTTATCAAATCCTAAAAACTGCCTGTCGCTAAGGCTAAAATCATTTATTTTCAGTTTTGCCAAATCCTTGTTCTACTCGACCAACTTTGGTGATTTATTTCTACCATCAAACAATTACTAAAAATCATAAAACTTGGTCGATAATAAGATCACCTAGCTAACTTCATGTAGGAAAAAGAATAACGAAGAATCATGCCCTCGCCTCGCTTTTATTTGTGTCCAAAAATTGTTAAGTCGCAACTATTTATTTCGTACCATTTTAAATTTTTACGAGGCTAATAAGTTAGAAATAAATACCCATAAGCCACGAATGAGCTGTTTATTTACTTATTATAACTTTTATAAAAAGATCATAACAAGTCGTATTTAGGGTAAAAGTTGTCATTTTTATAAAAGTTCAAGGGTATAAAGTACAATATTTTTATATGCACTTCGATAATATATTTCACCACTTAATGATTCGGATTTGTTATAAAACTTATATAAAGAATATATTTAACAACTCAGGCTTATTTATAAAACTTATATATATTTATATCAATGAACGAACGAACGCACCTTAAACATAAAAATATGAAATGAGATAAAATCTTATCTAACTTTTGAAGAGACTTCATGTGTCTCATTTAACATTCATCGTTAACGAAACATTATAAATATTAAAACTCACGTATAATTGAACACGAGCACTAAAAACTTGACATATTCACCTAGGTTGCGTGCCGGAGACGTTTATCAACTCTATTTAATTCTTCTTTCCATCCAGACTGCTCAGGTGAGTCGTGGCCCCCTCTTTTAATACTTGTTTTTAATAACTCTTTTGGGGGAGATACATGCTTGTAAATGTTTTACTCATTATCAAATATATGATTTGCTTGACGTTTATACTTCTATAAGTACTATGAAAACTCTTATGATTTATCGTGAGTCGTGGCCCCTACTTTAACTCTTGTTTTTATAACTCTTTTGGGGGAGATACATGCTTTAATTGTTTAAGTTACTTATATAAAACTCTCATGATTTATTCAAAATCATCCACTATGCTTTACATGTTTGAATCATATTTGAAAGGAATACATGCTCATTATATGTGCAAATTGTCTGCTTATCTTAAATACGGAACTTGGAAAATAACATTTTAAACTACCTGATGACACTGAAACTCACTGTATGCATTCATGTGACAAATGATTGTACTGTTACTTTAACATGATATTTCTACATTTCACTATAAATAATTGCCAATACTAAAATTACGCATGATTCACCAATATTGCCTAAGCACACTTTATTGCCGAAAGTCCCTTTATCATGAGCCATTAATCACTGCGGTGAGCGCGAATATAGTGAACAGCTTCGAAACCTGTTAGAGGCTGACGACCTATCCCACTAAATACTGTGACGGAATGCCTATATGGTTAGTCGTATTTAGTCGCGATGCACTATATTTGAGAAAAATAGGAATTGGCAAGTACCTATTAACACGAGGGCCATAAAAACCCATCAGTGACCCTGGTGGGACACCGCCGTTTACCGGTACTCTGTTAACGTTTTGCGTGTCATGAGGCTTAGGGCAATATAACTTTATGAATATATGAATGTTTCATATATATCCTAGGATACAGCTGTATCTAGAAGACCACCACTTTATATTGATAGACTTCAGACATTAGATTATTATTTCACTACGTGTTATGATTATGAATCCCGTACTTGAACTTTAACTGTTACCATATGTGACTTAAATAAGAATCCTGCACAAATTAACTCCAAATGCTTGGTATATCATTATAGTTAAAAGATGACACAACAGTTTACATTGAGCATATAACAACGTAGCTCATCTGCATTCATAACTTGAAACTTATGATTTTGAATTTCATACATGAATTACTTGTGAATTTTATACAAAACAACTTATTAACTATTTCATAAAGGATTACTATTTATTTCAACAATCACTATACACCTTTCGAAGAAAGTTATTTTCTATAAACTCCGCGAACTCACCAACCATTGTGTTGACGTTTTAAGCATGTTTATCTCAGGTAAATAACGGAGCAGGACAAGACACGGAGCGGGCATCTTTTACTCTGATAACTTAAATGGTGTAAAATCATATATGTCATTCTTTTCAAATTATCACATCTTTTTATGGGATTTTCAAATCAAATGATTTACCTTGTATCAAAAATATTATTTAAAATGACATATAACTTTCAAAACGCCCCTTCCGGGCCGTTTTCTGAGATTTAAACTTCGATCCTCACCGTAACACCCAAATTACTTTTCCGCTGCCACAAACCAAATTTGGGGGTGTTACAGTTTGGTATCAGAGCCTATGGTTATAGAGAATCAAACGTTTTAAAATATCAAACTATAACCACACTTTCAAAATAAATGATTTTACACCTTATCATCTTATGCCTTCCGTGTCCGCAGACTGCCGTGCTCAATACATTACCTATTAAGATTATTTTGTACTAATCTTTACATGCTTAATGTTTATTCCTCACACATTACACACTGTATTATTTCGCACTTGACAATTACATCTTAAACGTATAAATACTCATAATTATTATTTTCAATTGCTACAGTAACATGACTTCTCTACCCGTTGACATCACTAAGACAACCCCTCCTACTACCCATGTATCGCCTAGCTATCATATTACACCAAATACTGAAGATCCTTATGTACAAATGTCACAACCTCAGCCTGACATAAAACTTACTCAAAACTCATCTTCGTCATCACCTACTCACTCCCCTCCACGTCATAAACTTAGGAGAGCAACTGAATCCTATTCAGATCCGATTGGTGGTCAACCAACATTTGAAATTGGACAAAGTTCACGTCAAGAAATGACCTGGGAAAACATCAACCTAAATTCTCCTCTACTAAATACCTCAGATTTCTCCATGCCAGATGTCCCAAACAATGTATTCCCACCCAAATCTCCTGACTACAATGTAGACACCCGAGACTCCATATGGATTCGCCTTCACCAACACACCAGCATACTAAACGCTCACTCTGAACAGTTAAAAGAGTTACATCCATTACGATTTGAATGGTTTGACCGTAACATTGATACCCTGTTCAAGAGGACCGATGCTGAGAGACGAGAAGTGTTTGGTTTAGGAGTGAATATTGGTAATATGAAGGACAACTATGAACAAGAACTTAGAAACTTGGATGCTAGAACCCGCTGTTTAGGTAGAGGCCATACTCAAACCCACATTAGAATTGAAGACATTGAAAGAGCATTATGGTTAGCTAGAGACACAGCAAGAACCCAAAGCCAAAAGATTGCAGCCTTGGAAAACATGTTAGCTAATCAGATGAATGCATGCCAAGAACGTTTCTCGGCTATGGAAGCAGCACAACTGGATCTTGAGGCAGAAGTTAGACGTCTACGTCAGAGACGTAACTAATCTTAAGTATCATTGTTGTACTAAATAAACCAAATAGTTTTGGTTAGTAGTGTATGTATCTCCAATAAATCGGTAACTCTCAGAGTTTGTAAACGACTTTTAATGTATAATAGCTATCTTTCTGTTATACTTTTCTGTTGTAAACAAATTCCTCTCACCAAACTATACTATGATGCTGTAAGAGCACAGGGCCATGTAAAACATCACCCTTTGTTACTCTCTTAAGTAAACAAATAATTCTACATGAATCAATGAGACATTAATAAAAGACCCTGTACTGGTTGTTTTGCAAAAATCAATCAAACCAGTTATTAGAGTTATGTCAATTTTGATGATTTCATTCCAACTTAGTATGACATTATCTTGATTATACACCACTAAACAATAAAACATAGAATTCCAAGAACAAATATTCTGAAGAGAAAGTTGTTGAATTTCAATTATTGTAGATAAATTCCACTGTTCCTTAACAATCGCATATCAAGAGTTGATTATTATTTTACGATGCTACCTAGACACATCGTATTTCTATGATCCTCAGTTGATGTGATTTCGTATTAAGACCACATTGTTAGCATTAACATACAAAATATCTTACTACTTGAATTATTCTAACGATAAAAATACTAAATCAACGTTTCGTGTAATGTTCATAGGGAATGGACAGCATGAACCACGTGGTGCCCACAACAATCATGACCCCTAAAACCATCGAGGAATTAGTGAACAAAATCGTTGAAGTAGTAATGGAAGTAACCTCAACAGCCCGCCTAAACGACAATGACATGACAAGCAAAGAAAGAAAGAAGTTTATACCCTGTAAGCATAACCATGAACGTTTCATGGGATGTAGGCCAGCATGCCTAAAGAAGTCAAGGACAACAACTAAACCGATCCGCACGTGTACCCAAAGAATTAGGCAGGATATTGCACTTAAGAAAAATAACCAAAAGCAAAGACATGAGGAGAAAAGACCCTTTACCCTCAACGAATGCGAGTTTCACAATGATGTTTGCACCCGCAATCATCTACAAGACCGCATTGACTACCTTCGCCAGCAAAGGCTCGACCCAGAAATGGAAGGAAACTACGTCACCACCCCTACCAACCGAGACAATTACCGTGGAAATAAACCTCTGTGCCTAAAATGTAAGATGCATCACACCGGATATTGCACTGCAATATGCGGGAGGTGCAAGAGGACAGGCCACAAGACAAGTGACTGCAAAGTTATGGAAAGAAAGGAGCAGCATTCATCCATAAAATGCCACGGATGTGGTGCAATAGGGCATTACAAG
This sequence comes from Artemisia tridentata subsp. tridentata, assembly GCA_021014915.2. Taxonomy (NCBI): domain Eukaryota; kingdom Viridiplantae; phylum Streptophyta; class Magnoliopsida; order Asterales; family Asteraceae; genus Artemisia; species Artemisia tridentata. Next base: position 14,821,004 of record CP139507.1, read on the forward strand.
AGCCATTGCCCAAACTACAATGCCAATTGGAAGACCAAGATAGAGGCAAAAGAATGAAGACTCGTTAAGAAATCTCGATAGTATCAAAGAATGATCTCTAAGTTAAGCAGATGAATGGATTCCTGCTGTAAAATAAATAAACTCTAGTTTAGGATTATCTAAGTGGTATTTCCGTTTGTATTCACCTTAGGTACGATGGATGTAACCTAAGTGTAAAAGTTATCTTTTTACCATGTGAAAAACCTACCTTGTAATATTTCCATGATAATAAAAATCTATGTCTATTTCCATTTCTATTACACCTCTCTACTATTAGTTGTTATGTAGCAAATACACTAATAGTACCTCAAGAATTTAATTAATTTTATCATGATCAAACACTAAGTTGTTACCATATTGCAATGGAATTCCACTTAAAACTCAAGTACATATCCAAGATGTCCAAATGTTATCTTAGAAAATTTTGACTTATCCTCGAAAAATGAACAAAAACTTATATTATTATTTTAATCAGAAACTGCCTGACCTTGTGACAAAATTATTATAACTGAATCAGATAAAACTCTTTGAAGAAACATAAATGCTGAACCAAGAGTTACATCATTTGGTCCTAAATTATACACAGCCTAGCTACCTATGTATAATTTGGGAAGAATCATGTTATAAATGGGACAGTTATCCTTTCAAAATTTTAATAACAACTCTCATCCCAACAACAGAATCTTGAGACAAAATAATTTGCTCATAAACTTTACTTTTTAATCAACCTCAGTCAGATCTACACTCATCACTCATTTCACTATTATACGAAGACAAGGAAATTACGAAAATTAGAAACTTTAAAAATTCACAACAAACTACGAAAAACACAAACAACATAAAATTTTATTAGAAACCATGGAGGTTAATACATAACGAGAGGATTAACATCGAAAGTGCTAACAGTACATAAAACACAACATAAAACATACAACCTTCAATCGATAGTCCTACTATAGAAACAAAAACCACCACCAACCCAACAATAGCAAGACCCACCATAGGATGACGTATCCTGATTATTCTGAAGACACACAAAATCGAACCATTAAACATAACAACTTAACATAAACCTAAACGAGAATTTATTCCACATTACATCGACCCACAACAAAGCTACATTTTAAACACCTACGCGCGACCTTCACTTCCAGAAATTATCCGCAAAGATCGCTAGGATTGTGAGTGGTACAATAACCAACAAGTATCCGATCCAACCACGGGTATCTTCGCCGGGAAGAAAAGCCAAACCAGCAACGACGAAAATGATGAACATGGCTGCAAATAATATGGCGATCGGTGGCATTTTGTTTGGAAGAAGAAGTTGAATGAAGGAGATGAAATTTGAATGAGAAGAATAATTGAAAAGGTGAAAAGGGAATAAAGTGGAGGAAAAAGGGGAAAGTTAAATAGGAAAAGTAGGTAAAAATAGTACCCGCTATTTTACTATTCACTATCATTAAATTTCAAACCGCTATCATTAAAACTCCCCTAGTCTCAACCATTAGAACTTTAAACATTAAGTGTTAAGTGTTCCCTACTTTTGACTGTTAATTTCACTATTCGTGGCCTATGAAGTCAATTATTGACCCAACTTTCGAATTTAATTCATTTAGTACGAATAAATCTAGTGAGAATCTCGCTTCTTTAATGTTCAAATAACAAATCTCTCGACAACATCTTCCATAAACTCTCACCTCATAACGCCACATTTTTCAACACCTATCACGGACTGAACTTCGGGACGAAGTTCAAAATTGAGGGGTAGATACTGTAAGATCCCACAAAAATCCGTCATAATAATCTTTGTTGATTTATAATACCTTTGACTTATCATTTAACAAAGCCCATTTTTATGGAGAAATTTTAAATTTTTCTTTAATGTACCATACTCACGACCAACATAAGATTTGGATAAGCCTACATATTTTATATGAACTATTGCCACTTTGTTATTTTTATATTTTTATTTTTATTTTACATTATACTCTTTACGTAATACGAATACTCAAACCTATTAGATTTTATCAACGTATACGCTCTCCGTTAAACATATCGCACGTCTAATATAATTAATTTGAGTATATTAATAAACTTTGATATTTTAATAAATACTATATTTTTACGTTACTCGGTCTTAAGTTTCGTAACATAAGAATTTAACGTTAGTAATTACCGGGATCAAACTACACATTATAGTGTCTAAACCCTTTTATTTTTACAAGATAAACTTCTTTTTTTTTCTTTATCATTACATATACGTGTGTTCTTTCCCTTGCATGCAAAAATGATATATAACTAAATTGTACAATCAATTCCAACGTATGTAAACTTTTTATCTAAAAATTGAAATCACTTAATAATGTAAGTAGGATAAGAAAACTCTAAAGCAACCATAACCAGTTCACATCAATATATATAAGAGATAACAGATACGTATTTCTATGTTAAACCATTCTGTAGTAAAATCTTTATATGATATCACCTTTTGCAATAATTCCTTCCTAAACTCCCTAAGTTGAGATAAGCCGAATAATGAACACAGATTATGAGAAAGTTGTAAGACTTAGCTTACATCAACTAACCACTCAATTTTAATATTTGTTGCTAATCAACTTGGATGATAGTACTTAATCTCTAAGCAAAACTCAAGTGACTGTTTCATGATTCATCTCAGAATTGTAGTTTCATAAATTAGTAAAATTTTGCCATTAAGCAGTGGAATTTGATAAGATGTACTCACATAGGGAGAGTAAGCTTCCATACGTGTATCATATGTAGATTATACTAGCTTTCTATAAAACCCTTGGCTCCCCTTCTTCCACATCACACCATTTTCCCCCTCCTCACTTGTTCTATTCTCCACCAACCAAATCAACAACCTAAAGCATGGCATATATAAAAACACATTACCTTGTCTAATTTTGATGACCTAGCCAACTTTAAAAACCCTAAATTCCCATCCTCTATAAATATCGACACACCATCTCTTATACTTAACCCATTCGAATTCATAAAAACAGAAAACCCACTCACTAAAAATCTGATATAGAAGTCCCTTTAGAAGCTAAGGAAGAACATAGGAGGGCTTAGTAGGAGAAGAAAGACTAGCTTTCCATTTAGAAGCCAAGCTAGCCTCATTTCTATTCTAGTCAAATTTCAAGTTTGTAAGTGCCTTAAACCCTTTTCAATACCTTCCATAATTCTTAAACATGTTTGAATATGATACTAAACAAATTCCTAACTAGAAACATAGGTTCAATATAAATATGCAAAGTTTCTGTAATAAGTAGTAACTAATATAACTTTTCATTTACTTTGTAATAATAACTAAGCTTAAGGGATATCTAATGCTACCTTAAAACAAATAAAACAACCATACAATAACTTATAAACACAAGTTAGATGACATGGTAAAAAATTTAAAAATCTGTTTTTCCTTTCTGAACCTGTCGACCCAAAAATCAGTCCAAGTACCCATCTTGCGCCCTCTTTTTCTACCTTGAGATGAGTATGTTTAACCTCAGCCAAATGACCCTTTTAATCACCACCTAGGAGGCTCTAGAACGCCCCCATAACCTGGTCTAAACAGTTAGTTATCACGTGTCTTTTTGGGCTCTTTTCCTGGTCGCACAACACAAAAACCTGAAACAATGCATTCTGTTACAGAATGCTAAATCACGCGAAACGAGGTATTTCTTGTCCGTTTCGTCAAAAAGTTAAAACACGAAAGTTGTCCGGAACGACGTTTCCTTCAAAAACTCTTTAGACCTTGAGTCCTGAAAACGCCTAACAAACGATGTTATTATTAAAAATTGTAACAGCTCTTTTATTAAAAACAGTTCCACAGACCCAAATTTGAACCTTTGTTTCACCTATCAAACGGACTCTAAAAATTCCAGATTTTTGACATGTTAGAGATCACCCAGCTGACTACTTTTAGAAAGAAGAACAAAGTAAAAAGGTCGAACGGTTATAAAGTTATCAAATCCTAAAAACTGCCTGTCGCTAAGGCTAAAATCATTTATTTTCAGTTTTGCCAAATCCTTGTTCTACTCGACCAACTTTGGTGATTTATTTCTACCATCAAACAATTACTAAAAATCATAAAACTTGGTCGATAATAAGATCACCTAGCTAACTTCATGTAGGAAAAAGAATAACGAAGAATCATGCCCTCGCCTCGCTTTTATTTGTGTCCAAAAATTGTTAAGTCGCAACTATTTATTTCGTACCATTTTAAATTTTTACGAGGCTAATAAGTTAGAAATAAATACCCATAAGCCACGAATGAGCTGTTTATTTACTTATTATAACTTTTATAAAAAGATCATAACAAGTCGTATTTAGGGTAAAAGTTGTCATTTTTATAAAAGTTCAAGGGTATAAAGTACAATATTTTTATATGCACTTCGATAATATATTTCACCACTTAATGATTCGGATTTGTTATAAAACTTATATAAAGAATATATTTAACAACTCAGGCTTATTTATAAAACTTATATATATTTATATCAATGAACGAACGAACGCACCTTAAACATAAAAATATGAAATGAGATAAAATCTTATCTAACTTTTGAAGAGACTTCATGTGTCTCATTTAACATTCATCGTTAACGAAACATTATAAATATTAAAACTCACGTATAATTGAACACGAGCACTAAAAACTTGACATATTCACCTAGGTTGCGTGCCGGAGACGTTTATCAACTCTATTTAATTCTTCTTTCCATCCAGACTGCTCAGGTGAGTCGTGGCCCCCTCTTTTAATACTTGTTTTTAATAACTCTTTTGGGGGAGATACATGCTTGTAAATGTTTTACTCATTATCAAATATATGATTTGCTTGACGTTTATACTTCTATAAGTACTATGAAAACTCTTATGATTTATCGTGAGTCGTGGCCCCTACTTTAACTCTTGTTTTTATAACTCTTTTGGGGGAGATACATGCTTTAATTGTTTAAGTTACTTATATAAAACTCTCATGATTTATTCAAAATCATCCACTATGCTTTACATGTTTGAATCATATTTGAAAGGAATACATGCTCATTATATGTGCAAATTGTCTGCTTATCTTAAATACGGAACTTGGAAAATAACATTTTAAACTACCTGATGACACTGAAACTCACTGTATGCATTCATGTGACAAATGATTGTACTGTTACTTTAACATGATATTTCTACATTTCACTATAAATAATTGCCAATACTAAAATTACGCATGATTCACCAATATTGCCTAAGCACACTTTATTGCCGAAAGTCCCTTTATCATGAGCCATTAATCACTGCGGTGAGCGCGAATATAGTGAACAGCTTCGAAACCTGTTAGAGGCTGACGACCTATCCCACTAAATACTGTGACGGAATGCCTATATGGTTAGTCGTATTTAGTCGCGATGCACTATATTTGAGAAAAATAGGAATTGGCAAGTACCTATTAACACGAGGGCCATAAAAACCCATCAGTGACCCTGGTGGGACACCGTCGTTTACCGGTACTCTGTTAACGTTTTGCGTGTCATGAGGCTTAGGGCAATATAACTTTATGAATATATGAATATTTCATATATATCCTAGGATACAGCTGTATCTAGAAGACCACCACTTTATATTGATAGACTTCAGACATTAGATTATTATTTCACTACGTGTTATGATTATGAATCCCGTACTTGAACTTTAACTGTTACCATATGTGACTTAAATAAGAATCCTGCACAAATTAACTCCAAATGCTTGGTATATCATTATAGTTAAAAGATGACACAACAGTTTACATTGAGCATATAACAACGTAGCTCATCTGCATTCATAACTTGAAACTTATGATTTTGAATTTCATACATGAATTACTTGTGAATTTTATACAAAACAACTTATTAACTATTTCATAAAGGATTACTATTTATTTCAACAATCACTATACACCTTTCGAAGAAAGTTATTTTCTATAAACTCCGCGAACTCACCAACCATTGTGTTGACGTTTTAAGCATGTTTATCTCAGGTAAATAACGGAGCAGGACAAGACACGGAGCGGGCATCTTTTACTCTGATAACTTAAATGGTGTAAAATCATATATGTCATTCTTTTCAAATTATCACATCTTTTTATGGGATTTTCAAATCAAATGATTTACCTTGTATCAAAAATATTATTTAAAATGACATATAACTTTCAAAACGCCCCTTCCGGGCCGTTTTCTGAGATTTAAACTTCGATCCTCACCGTAACACCCAAATTACTTTTCCGCTGCCACAAACCAAATTTGGGGGTGTTACAATACACCTCAGAAAAATCGCATGTAATATATGTAGAATAATTTCATTTTTAGGGTTTAATAACTCATTATTTTTCATTCGATCAAAATATAGTGCATGGTTCGATTCTACTATTTTTCCCACGTTATATATGATTAAAGAAGTACTATAAAAATACCAGAAGGTTTTTAGATCAACAGGATTACACGCTATGAATTTATGTTGCTCGGTTCCAAGTTTTTCGACTCTAAAAATCACCACGCTCCAACGATCGACCCTAGGACCTTGTGGTTATTTTTCTCACCTCCCTTGCACCCCTAAGAACTCCATAAAAATGGTCTTCCTCTTCAGAAAAATCGGATGTGGATGTGGGATTTATTTTGTGTTTCGGTAATATGTTTTTAGGGTTTAAAGGGATAAAATTTTATGGGAGATGATTATGGGAGGTTAATTGGCCGAGATTTGGGGATGTGATTGACTAAATAACCGGCCCTCAATTAACAAAATCAATTTTCTTTGTTTTTGATTGATTTACTAAATTTATTTTGTATTTAAAAGACTTTTAAATAATGATACTTATGTATTATGTATAGAATTTCGGCCCAAAAGTTTTTAAGGTATAATTATGCTCTTTTGTAATTGTACAAATATTAGAAGCTTTCCTCAGAATTATTACACTTGATTTGTAGCTCGTTTTCAGAGATTCGGGATTAATTCGGTACTTTAAATATGCTTTAATTAATTATTAAAGTTTCAGGGGTAATTTGGTAATTTTTGCATGTTTTAAATTTTTGGGTTTTACAATAACAACATTGGACAATCAATATTATGTTTTTTTCAATAATATATAGCAAATGTTACAGACCATCAACTTAATAATATTTATAGCAAATGTTTCAATAATATATACCACATGAATGTTGATAATGGGAATCACAAGTATTGAATATTGTAAACAGCGGACATATATTGCCCTTTCATACTTATTTGTGAAACCATATGCATAAATTTCATAGTCTGCTATAACTAATTTTCCAACCTAATTTGGTTTTCAAGTTTACTACATATAAAATTAGTGACAGTATATAAAAACCATAAATGTGCACAAAAGAAGGGGCTCTTGGCCAAAACATCCCGACGACAATATTCAAACTTAAGAATGGCTTGATACATGAAAGTAGGCCATGGCAGTCACAAAAAATATAAATGAACTGAAAAATCACTAATTTAAACCACTGTTTTATCCAAAGTCCAAATTCATAGTCGACAATTATTATGTTATAAGCAGGTGACAATTTGGTTTGCTTAAAAAACGAATTAAGTAAAAAATTTGTTATTGTCTTTTGAGTGCTTAAAATATAGTTTATCCCAGGGGTATTTGGGTAAGCATAAACTTAACAACTTATACATTCGCAAGAATCCCCATTTGAAAAGCTTATTTTATTAGCTTATTTCTCACCCAAAAAAAATGTTAGCTTATCCAAACACCTTCGAAGAGTTTATTATGTTTTTTGAAAACCTTAAAAGCTATAAAGCCCCATCAACTAAGCTTAGGGGCTGTTTCTTTTTTTTTCCTGTTTCTAGTTAGGTCCTGTGTGGATATATGTGTACTGTTTCTAGTTAGGTCCTGTGTGGATATATGTTGTTTCTTTTTTATGCTTAATTGACCATCTTAATACGAGTTTTTTCCCGAACTAGTGTAGGTGGAAAAAATTTATAAAAATTCGAAAAATTTATGAAAATTCGAAAAAATTTATAAAAATTTTAAAAAAATTCAAAAATTTTTAAAAATTCAAAAAATTTATAAAAATTCAAAAAATTCGAAAATTTTATAAAAAATTATAAAAATTCGAAAAAACTTATTAAAATTTTTAAAAAATTCAAAAAATTTATAAAAATTTATAATTTTTTTAAAATTCAAAAAATTTGTAAAAATTTATAATTTTTTAAAAATTCAAAAAAATTATAAAAATTCAAAAAATTCGAAAATTTTATAAAAAATTATAAAAATTTTTAAAAAATTCAAAAAATTTATAAAAATTTATAATTTTTTAAAAATTCAAAAAAATTGTAAAAATTTATAATTATTTAAAAATTCAAAAAAAATTATAAAAATTCGAAAAAAAATTTAATAAATTCAAATTTTTTATAAGTTTTTTTTGAATTTTTATAAATTTTTATAAAATTTTCGAATTTTTTGAATTTTTATAAATTTTTTATAAAATTTTCGAATTTTTTGATTTTTTATCAATTTTTCGAATTTTTATAAATTTTTTTGAATTTTTATAAATTTTTTATAAAATTTTCGAATTTTTTGATTTTTTATCAATTTTTCGAATTTTTATAAATTTTTTTGAATTTTTATAAATTTTTTGAATTTTTATAAATTTTTTCAATTTTTATAAATTTTTTGTATTTTTAAAATTTTTTGAATTTTTATAAATTTTTTCAATTTTTTTAAATTTTTTGTATTATTAAAATTTTTTGAATTTTTTTAAAATTTTTATAAATTTTTTCGAATTTTCATAAATTTTTCGAATTTTTATAAATTTTTCGAATTTTTAAATTTTTTTTGAATTTTTATAAATTTTTTCGAATTTTTCTAAATTTTTCGAATTTATTTTTTCCACCTACACTAGTTCGGGAAAAAAATCGTATTAAGACGTCCTGAATAGAAACAGTATCAAATTTTGCCCCCTTCCACATTAAGGATTCTCTTTTGCAATAAGTTAAAAAGAAACACCAAAGTTTCCTGTTTCCAGCCAGTTTTGTTACCAAACAGGACATTAAGTTGAAAGTAAACGGCCCCTTAGTAGCTTACCCAAACAACCCCTAATGAGGTAGTCAACATTGAAAGACAACAACATAAAGCATCAAATTCAAGCAAACTTGAAAGAACAAAGTAACATACTCTTGATTGAGCAGTAAATATATCACGGCCAATTTGCAACTTAATTTTGATGCTTGAATTGATAACTTTTAGGACCATAAAACTTTAAAAAAACAAATCTTTGTAACCCTTTCAAAACCTGAAAAATGAAACAAAAACAAATCCTAAATTAAGTGGTTCGGAACTTAACAAAAGGGGAAGAACTTTGAAATGATTTTCTAGACAATAATAAGGGATTAGTTAAGGCACTTACCTGAAATTATTTTCCCTACACAAAATTTGTTATCATCATCGTTATCCCTCGCAAATCCTTGAATCAAACTGACATAAACTAAACCCACAAAGTTCAAAGAAAAATGAGAAAATAGATGAGCCAAAATGAGAGAGCAATAGACTTACCCTATAGGGTTGACAGAGAGATGGCTGCAAAGTTGTGATGAGATCTAGATGAAAACAAAGAAAATGAAGATTAAAGGATTTGAGTTTGAATTTCAAATGAAAAAAGGTACTGTTTGCTTTGAAACTCAAAAAAAAAAAAAAAAAAAAAAAAAAAAAAAAATATATATATATATATATATATATATATATATATATATATATATATATATATATATATATATATATATATATTGCTATAATAGACAAATTAACTATGCATAAACAAATTAACTAAAAGACATTCCAATATATTGGTCATGATTTACTCAGTAATTTTACAACTAAACAAACGAAGCATTTCAAGTAAAAAAAAAAAAAAAAAAAAAAAAAAATTTTTTTACCTAAAAAAAAAAAAAAAAAAAAAAAAAAAAAAAAAAAAAAAAAAAAAAAAAAAACCTGAGCTACAATGGTTATCACAGCTAACATCATAATCATCAACAATAAACAAAAATTAGTGCATAAAAATGAGTATTGATCAGGAATACAAACAGTTCGAACCTTCAAGAAAAAGAGCGTCGACCAAAACCTAACAAAAGCTACCATTTTTACAATGTAAGGTTGAAAAAGGAGAAGACAACACACCTCATGGATTAGAAACAATGTCTTTGTTGATGAAAACTAAGATAGATACCTCAATAAAAGTAGATATTGTCTTTGTTGATGTAAAATATAAACTATTACAAACCCCAATCAACTCACCTACAGATGGAAACACAAACACGTCAAATAAAAGGAGATGAGATAGATTTGAATTTCAAATTCTTGGTTAAAGAGCTCATCTCCTATTTTCAAGAAATTGACTAAAAAACTACTGCAAGCCTACTTTTGTTAGGTAGTGTAAAAAGGAAAATACTGTATGTTAATTTGGTAGAATAGCAAAATGAAAAATCGAATTTATGACATCAACAAACTTTCAATTGATAGCCTAAATGCATGACACGTATTCAAATACATTGATTCATGACATCAGCACAAACTCCTTTTTAATAGTATGTATAGATTTATACACATATTTTTATGCACACATTTATACACACATTTTTATCCTCGTGTATAAAAATATGTGTATAAATGTGTGTATATAAACGTTTATAAAAATGTGTGTATAAAAATGTGTATATAATGTGTGTATAAAAACGTGTATAAAAATATGTGTATAAAAACGTGTGTATAAAAATGTGTATAAAAATATGTGTATAAATGTGTGTATTACAACGTGTGTATAAAAATATGTGTATAAAAACGTGTATATAATGTGTGTATTAAAACGTGTGTATAAAAACATGTGTATAAAAACGTGTATTAAAATGTGTGTATAAAAATATGTGTATAAAAACGTGTATAAAAATGTGTATAAAAACGTGCATATAAAAACATGTATATAAAAACGTGTAATAAAATGTGTGTAAAAACGTGTATATGAAAATGTGTATAAAAATGTGTATAAAACGTGTATAAATTTTAAAGACATTTAGAAAAAAATTTATAAGAAAAACCAATTAAACAAATTTTTTATTAAGTATAAACGGTCGTTAGCATAAAAGACTAACGGTGCAAATGTTTGTTGCAAACGGTCGTTAAAGGACTAACGGTGCAAATGCTAGTATAAAGGACTAATGGAATGAATATGCAGATTAAACAAATGAAATCAAACTAACTTGTACAATATTCGGATTAAACAAATGAAATCAAACTAACGTGCAGTTAGCACTTTGGTCTAATTAGAGAGACCAGTTATGCTATACTAAGCCCACTAAAACTCACCCTAAAATCACGTTATAAATAACACCTTTTATCACAATACTACCCTAATTTTTAGTAAAACCTAAAACACAAAATACGCAGCCACCAAAAACACTACTCTTTCACACGATAGATCTACCAGTTAAAAAAAGGGAAGGGGGGGGGGGGGGGGGGTTAGTGAGAAAAAAAAAGGATGCAGCAAACTTTTGTCAATTGCTCGGTCCCACACCAACGAACTTTTTTAGGTATTTTAGCTCGTCGTGCAGACGACGAAGGGAAAACTGACGAAATTTGGCGAGCCTCCACGGTGCGGTGGCGAGCAATGGCGAGGGTGCCAGCTTGAAGTGCACCTTGTGCTCTTACTACCCATGACTAATGACTTTCTGACATACTAGCTAGATCTAGAAGCCAATTTTCATAACGAGTTCTTAGTAAATCTCAAAACACCCTTAAAAAGACTACCATCTAACAAGGGATATCTATATGATGATCTATTACCGGGTTAGAGAATCAACTAGGACAACACCTAATGTTGACCTGATGCATATTTTTTGAGTTATATAATTTATATCTGGCTAATACACGCGTAGGCACGTGCATCTATCATGTGCTAGTATATCAATGGTAAGCGCATCCCATGACATGATGAATTTTTTGAATTATAGATTTTGAACGTTGGTTAAACTAATTAACATTTAAAATTAGATAGTGGGAGTTTGTTTTGCTTATAAGATAAAGTATCAGCCACTTTAATTGTAGAGTTGCAAACAATTAACGGAAAAGGTATAATATATTCTAAATCTTCAAAAAATGTACAAGTAATGTATTTTTAAGAGAGACTTAAGCCTGACATTAGTCTATATTTAGGGTTTAGTTATGAGTGTGATAGTAAGTAGCACTTGCAAGTTATATTAGAGATCTTGATTTTGCTTATGATAGTAACTGCAGGTCTTGATTGATAAGAAATCACATTGATGTAAGTTAGGGGGCATTTGGTTTATATTAGGGGATCACGATGGGTATACGTATGGCAATGGGTTTCTATACCCATCACCATTGGGGGTTTAGAGAATGCCTACTTTTGTGGGTTTCATACCCATTCTCAAAAATAAAACCCATAAACCAAACAACTTTATTGAAAACGAAAGTCATTCCCCATTCCCATACCCTCAAACCAAACACACCCTTATTGTTTAAGTCAGATTTGTATTTATTGGTTGTCTTGAGAGAACAAACTATTGTACTATTGTTCTTTGCTAAAATGCCAGGTATAACAATTAGTCCATTGCCACCTGCATCGTCACTTTTGTAGCCGGCTGGCCCGAAGCCCATTAGATACTTTACAGCTTTTGCATATACATTAGTAACTTGGCCCATTTCTATATTTTAGTCTCCTTTAAAGTGAAAAACTATCAGTGTTTAACTTATTATTGAAAACAAATTAATGCTTAAGTAAATTTTGTTAAGTTCAGAATATGAACATATATACTACAGTAGTTGCGGTTATCACTTATATATTCATATGTGTGGTAGCGTGCTTAATTGTCTTTGGCATTCGTCTTGTTTAAAATGGTAGAAACGAACTTCATTAAAGTAGTTGGACTTTAATAGCTTCATTTATGTCCTTAAAGATACAAACACAAATGATAGACACATACCAAAGAAACATAGTAGAATCATAGTACCGCAACATACACTATACCATACTTTAATATCATGATAACATGAAATTAAACATGATAGTGTCGAAAAGGGCTTGCCGTTTGGTACCACTGTCTTTCTCCTTAGCTCTTAACATTTTCAAAATATTCAACGGGAGGACAACACTTCTTTGCCACACACTTATACTGTTTCAAATAAAAACGATCACTAGAATAGCTCAAAATGCATTCCAATTTGTCAAGTGATTTCACAATAGGTACTGTTAATACCGTGTCACAATAGTTCTAATACGCTCGCAATATTAACTAATAATAATGTACAAATTTACAGTAATCAGTTCAAGTATAGTTCAATTAACCTAAATAAAACATACTTATATCGTAGTAACAAATACTTCATGGCATTTGCATTTCATGTGGTTGCTCTTGTGTCACCTTTGATCAACAAACCTGGACCTGCATTAAGTCAAAGTCAAATCACTTTTATGATTCCAGTTTTGACTAAATTTTGAACTTTTTAACACCGTTTTGTTCCTTTAAAGTGCACTATATATGATTATAAAGTTATAGCTAAAGATCAGTAGGTTTCACAAATAAAATCAAAGCCTACAATATCCGGAACAAAAATTATTAGAGGTAATTCTCAAAGTAGGCCAAAACTTTTGGCCTATTTCAAGAGGAAGCCACAAACAACATCTATTTCTTATTTTGTCCATGTTCGACTGCTGCTGTGCTCGACCTCATAAAACAAGCAACACGTGTCATTCATTTTTTATTTTATTAATATATTTTAGGCCCACAATTGAGATATAAATTTGTTTTATTTTAGTCCATTAACTAAACAAGCTTTTGCAAAGTTAGTCCTTTTACTAACGGCCATATTATTTTAGTCCATTAACCAAACAAGCGTTTGCTTACTAACGGCTGTTTTATTTTAGTCCATTAACCAAATAAGCGTTTGCAAAGTTAGTCCTTTTCATTTTTGGTCCTTGTGATTATTATTATTATTCAAAAAAATTCAAAAGAATTCATAAAAATTCCAAAAAACTTATAAAAATTCGTAAAAAATTATAAAATTTCGAAAAGTTTCGAAAAAATTTATAAAAAACCGAAAAAGATTTAAAAATTCGAAAAAACTTATAAGATTTTGAAAAATTTATAAAAATTCGAAAAGTTTCGAAAAAATTTATAAAAAATCAAAAAAGATATAAAAATTCAAAATTTTTTTAAAAATTCGAAAAAGTTTTAAAAATTCGAAAAAACTTATAAAAATTTGAAAAGTTTATAAAAATTCGAAAAAATTTTAAAAATTCGAAAAAGTTTTAAAAATTCGAAAAATTTTTAAAAATTCGAAAAAGTTTTAAAAATTTGAAAAAACATATAAAAATTTTTAAAAATTCGAAAAATTTTTAAAAATTAGAAAAAATTTATAAAAATTTGAAAAGATTTATATAAATTCGAAAATTTTTAAAAAATTCGAAAAAGTTTTAAAAATTCGAAAAAGTTTTAAAATTTCGAAAAATTTTTAAAAATTCGAAAAAGTTATAAAAATTTTAAAAAACTTATAAAAATTCAAAAAAATTTTAAAAATTCGAAAATTATTTAAAAATTCGAACAATTTTTCGAAATTTTTTTAAAGGGAAAAGTCCAAAATACATCCATGTGGTTTGCCAAAAGACCGCTTTACATCCTTTTTCTTTTTTTTGGAACAAAATCATCCACTGTTAGTAAAGTTGGCACAAATACATCCCTCAGTTAGTAATATCAGTTACTATGGACTAACGATGCAAATGATTTTCCGTTATCTCCTAACAAGAGTTAAAATAGTTGCATCGTTACTCCTCATTGAGTTAAAATATTTGCATCGTTAGTCCTCATTGACTATAGAGTTAAAATATTTGCATCGTTAGTCCTCCTTAAGTTAAAATTTTTGCATCGTTAGTCCTCATTGACTATAGAGTTAAAATATTTGCGTCGTTAGTCCTCATTGAGTTAAAATATTTGCATCGTTAGTCCTTTGTTACGTTTTCGTCCGCTTTTTTACGTTTTCGTCTGTTTTTTTAAGTTTTCGTCCGATTTTTTACGTTTTCGTCCGATTTTTTACGTTTTCGTCCGATTTTTTTCGTTTTCGTCCAATTTTTTACGTTTTCATCTGTTTTTTTACGTTTTCGTCTGTTTTTTTACGTTTTCATCTGTTTTTTTTTACATAACGTAAAAAAACAGACGAAAACATAAAAATCGGACGAAAACGTAAAAAATCAGATGAAAATGTAAAAAAACAGACGAAAACGTAAAAAATCGGACGAAAACGTAAAAAAGCGGACGAAAACATAAAAAAACAGACGAAAACGTAAAAAATAAGACAAAAACGTAAAAAATCGGACGAAAACGTAAAAAAAAAGACCAAAATGTAAAAAATCAGACGAAAACGTAAAAAAGCGGACGAAAACGTAAAAAAAATGGATGAAAACGTAAAAAGACAGACGAAAACGTAAAAAAATGATGAAAACGTAAAAAATCGGACGAAAACGAAAAAAATCGGACGAAAACGTAAAAAATCGGACAAAAACGTAAAAAAACAGACGAAAACGTAAAAAATCGGCCGAAAACGTAAAAAATCGGACGAAAACGTAAAAAAACAGACGAAAACGTAAAAAAGCGGACGAAAACGTAACAAAGGACTAACGATGAAAATATTTTAACTCAATGAGGACTAACGATGCAAATATTTTAACTCTATAGTCAATGAGGACTAACGATGCAAAAATTTTAACTTAAGGAGGACTAACGATGCAAATATTTTAACTCTATAGTCAATGAGGACTAACGATGCAAATATTTTAACTCAATGAGGAGTAACGATGCAACTATTTTACCTCTTGTTAGGAGATAACGGAAAATCATTTGCATCGTTAGTCCATAGTAACTGATATTACTAACTGAGGGATGTATTTGTGCCAACTTTACTAACGGTGGATGATTTTGATCCTAAAAAAAGAAAAAGGATGTAAAGCGGTCTTTTGGCAAACCACAAGGATGTAGTTTGGACTTTTTCTTTTTTAAAAATTAGAAAAAATTTATATAAATTAAAAAAATTTTAAAAAATTTGAAAATTTTGAAAAATTTATAAAAATTCGAAAAAGTTTTAAAAATTCGAAAAAGTTTGAAAATTTTGAAAAAACTTATAAAAATTCGAAAAATTTGAAAAATTCAAAAAAAATTTAAAAATTCGAAAAATTTTCGAAATTTTTTTAAAAACTAGAAAAAATTTATAAAAATTTGAAAAAATTTATATAAATTCGAAAATTTTTAAAAATTTCGAAAAATTTATAAAAATACGAAAAATTTTTAAAAATTCGAAAAAACTTATAAAAATTCAAAAAACTAATAAAAATTCGAAAAAATTATAAAAATTAGAAAAACTTATAAAAATTCGAAAAAATCGAAAAAATTTAAATAAATTCTAAAAAATTTATATAAATTCGAAAATTTTTAAAAAAATTCTAAAAACTTAAAAAATGTGAAAAATTTATAAAAATTCGAAAAAATATATATAAATTCGAAAAATTTATAAAATTTGAATTTTTTTTAAAATTATAAAAAATTGAGCAGTTGAGCAGCGGTCGTCGAGCGCTCGACCACCACTTTTCAAAATTTTAAAACTTTTTCGAATTTATAAAAAATTTTAGAATTTTTATAACTTTTTCGAATTTTTAAAATTTTTTCGAATTTTTAAACTTTTTAAATTTTTAAAAGTTTTTTCGAATTTTTAAAAAATTTTCGAATTTTTATAAATTTTTCAAAATTTTATAAGTTTTTTCGAATTTTTAAATCTTTTTCAATTTTTTATAAATTTTTTCGAAACTTTTCGAAATTTTATAATTTTTTCGAATTTTTATAAGTTTTTTGGAATTTTTATAATTCTTTTGAATTTTTTTTGAATAATAATAATAATCACAAGGACCAAAAATGAAAAGGACTAATTTTGCAAATGCTTGTTTGGTTAATGGACTAAAATAAAACAGCCGTTAGTAAAAGGACTAACTTTGCAAATGCTTGTTTGGTCAATGGACTAAAATAAAACAGCCGTTAGTAAAAGGACTAACTTTGCAAACGCTTGTTTGGTTAATGGACTAAAATAAAATGACCGTTAGTAAAAGGACTAACTTTGCAAAAGCTTGTTTGGTTATTGGACTAAAATAAAACAAATTTATATCTCACTTGTGGGCCTAAAATATACTAATAAAATAAAAAAGGAATGACACGTGTCGCTTGTTTTATGGGATCGAGCACAACAGCAGTCGAGCGTGGACAAAATAGGAAATAGATTGTTGTTTATGTGTGGTAATTGGGGTGAGATTGGTATCCTGATAGCAATTAGAAGTCACGAATTGTACGCTTTCAGATCGATTAAATTGGAGTGTATACCAATTAACGACCGGATAAAATCTAATTGATTCAAGTTTGTGAATGATTGTATGTTTGCGGTAAAAACGTGATCAATAAAAATGGTTGATCAGCCTTGTCAATTCTCTAACCGAATAGAGAATATATAAGACGGTTTATGGAAGCGGTTATTAGGGTCCAATAACTGTAAAACAGTTATATTGTCATAAAACAGCCATCAGCAGAATCTGCACAACTATCAGCAGGAACGAGCAGCAGAGTCTAACGCTATCAGCAGGAACCACGCTATCAGCAGGAACTGCACTAGCAGCAGAATCCACCATGACTAGCGGCAGAAACTTACATGCATTATTTGGTGGAAAACAAATTCTAATGAATTTCTAACATAGCAATGTTATACCAAATAAAAAATTTTCCAGGTGACCTGGCAGCTCGACCCCAGCCAGGGGCTCTGCCCCTTGGACCCTGCCAGGGGCTGCCGCCCCTTGGACCCTGCTTCTCTCAGGGGCGTTGCCCCTGAACCCCCACCAAGGGGGCTACGCCCCCTTGGAACCCCCGTTAGTCCAGTTAATATCCAAATAAGTGTCGACCCTTATTTGCATATTAAACTCAATCTATTTTACACTAAAATAGCAACATAGATGTTGTTTGTGGCTTCCTCTTGAAATAGGCCAAAAGTTTTGGCCTAGTTTGGGAATTACCTCAAATTATTATTAGTGTTTGTGTATTAACCCGGCACTTCAAAAATTCTAATTTAGAGTGCTTCCGAATTTTGGAGAGTAAAATAAACTACAATTACTTTTACAATCCCTGTCTAATAACCTGTACGCCCAATATTATTCTAGGTGTGTAAAACTAGATAATTAGTTAAAAAAAACTTATGACAAAACTAAATTTTAGAGCAGTAAAGTATTTATTCAATATTTTGCTTACATATATGACTAATCTATATGAGGGCCTAACATAATCAAAGCATTAACTAACGATTGGTACTTATCATTGTTGTTGATGTAATACCTTTTGTATATTAGAAACACAACTTACGCACCTTCCGACCCAAAAACCTTTCACTATAATAACCTGTTTGACCCATGTGGGTTTTCTCACTTGGAAATAAGAAATAACTAATAGAATAAGGCTGAAAATACCATGTTACCTGTTGTTGTAGTTCCAAAGTGTTCGTTAGCGTTAGCGCCTACGGTATTGGATACCCCTTTTCCCGAGCAGCAGGGTTCAGTTGAGTATGTAGTAGATCAGAACTCACTTCCCCAACAGCCTGCTTCTCTGTGCACCATTGTGTTCAACTCTGTTAGCGCGCTAGCATAAGATGAGCTGATAATCAAATGAAAATTTATGCGAATGAGTGGTGAATGTGTACCTATGGAAGGACAAAGCCGCGTTTGTAACAGAAATTTACCTTGTGGCACCACTTGCACCAACAGGAATCGTGTAGATCATTGACCATGTATTGAGGCTGCAATTTAACAGTTTCATTAGATTCATCGAATGACAAAGGTAGCATATAAGAGAGAGAGAGAGAGAGAGAGAGAGGAGAGAGAGAGAGAGTATGTTTGTGTAGGACTCAATTATAATAACCTGGTAGATAGCACGTATGGGTGCTCACTGCCTAGGAATCTTCTCAGCTTACGATCTATGTCCTTTATAGATAAATAAGGTCTTGATGATTAATGTCGACTTAAAGACACAATATTCCAGCCGTTATGAGTGACCACTCCCTCGTGGGGAAAGTGTTCTCATTTTAAGCCAGAAAACCCCAACTCTCAATTCTTGAAATGGTGAAACAAATTCAAATTTGACGTGATTAAAAGTACCTTCAAAAGAGCCAAATCGCATCAACCTCAGGTCCAGACGTAAAAGATTTCTTGAGAATCAACCCAATGATGAAATGCTCAAAAAGTAGTGGTAAAATATGAGAGAAAACAACATTACAGTGGTGAGCTGGGTAACAAAATTGATGCCAGAGGTTTGTTAATGATACCTTATTAACTATAGGGTTGTAAACAATATAATTTGTGATCCGAAACTTTTCCAAAGTTGGATCCTTCAAAACACAGCCTATGCATAACACATCAAAAAAATTCATAAATCAAGCCAGATTTAAATTTCATCAAATCTTCATCTTACTCAAAACTGTTCTTCTACATTTTAAAATCTAATAATCTATGTTCACATAGCATTCCCAAACACCCTTAAACATCTTAAATTCCGTCAAAGTATAACATTAATAGCGAATCTCCAACAATTTTTAAAGAAAGAGAAAGACTTCGCAACATCAAAACGCTTATTAATGCAAAATTTTGAACTGACCCTTTACTAAAAGAAAGAGAAAGACTTAGTTCTTTTGTTTGGTTTACATGATATGCCACCATTGTTTGCTGTCGTAGTATAGTTACCATATTTTAAACCGACACTATACATTGGCTCAAAAAAAGCTATACACTAATCACCTGTTCTCGTCGACTCTGTCCTTTGGACTGTTCGGTAAAAAACAAATAAGAAGTAATGAGCTACGAAAAGCAAAAAACATGCTGAGGCAAAAAATGTTACATTGAGATAAAGTTGTCACTCATGCTTTACGTCTATGTAAGCCTGAGCATATTGTCCCAAACCTTTCAGTTGTTTTACGCTGGGTTGTTGGCCTAACTGGGACATCCAAAGCTCTATAACCCTTCGGCTGTCTACAAATGAACAGACACACACATGTATATTAAGTTAGATCATGTCGACTAAGTAGCTGTTACAACTGACGTACGTGGGCGCACTATGCATTACGAATACATACCATGTCACACTTTAAAAACTGATATATGGTGTTTGGATACAATTATAAGCTAATAAAACTTTCTTCTAATAAGACTTTCTTCTAATGCATAATGCGCCTATCTCAATGTAGCTTTAACAATCAACAACTCACCGCTTAAGATCCGTACCTGGTGGAATTAAAGGCTGGTTCTCTTTAGTTAATACTCTTTCCTTCTTTATTATATCCTGAATAACCAAAGAACGTGGCTTACTGCTTGCAAATCGCAACTTGATTATAAGTAACCAATACTTTCATATTTTTCAACAACTATAGGTTAAATATGAGAAAACCAAATAAGAGATTCTTGTAAATAAAGCTGACTTGCTAATTCATGTCAAGGCGTGCTTGGAGAAGCTTTAATTTATCAAATATTTCAAAGTACTTCTTCTTTGCATTATGTGCAGTCTAAAGGCATCAACCATATTTCCCACTGCAACAATAAAGAAACACTATGAAGACGAATGAAAGCACTCCTGCTCAGCTTGAAGCACATGACGTGTTTGGTAAGCGACATGACTTGACGGGTGTCTAGATAAGCTCTATGGAATAGGTCGAACGTATTTAGAAGAAAGTCTTATTAGCTTATAATTGTATCCAAACACAATAAATCAGTTTTTAGGGTGTGACATGGTAAAACATCCTTAAAAAAGCTGCAAGCTTTCCCAAGAAGCCAAACCAAAAGAGCTTCTTGAAAAATTAAGCTAAATAATCAGAACCCAGTGGTTTACCCAAGCACCCAAAAGAACTCAACAGCATTACCATCAAAACATGAATAATACTCTATAAGAATCACTCATGTATCATGAATAAACCATAAGCAAAGTGAAATAAGCTCATAAGGTGATCCTGATTCAAACAATAATAACTCCGAATTAAATAAAAACTAACAAAAATACAAAATTACCAAAAGCATTAAGCAAAATCAAATAACCTGAGAAAATAAATTCATCCGAACACCCCCTAACAAAACAACAAAACTACCCTAAGCCATAAGCAAATCAAATAAGCTCATAAGCTGGGATAATAAGTTCATCCTAACAAAATCAAATAAGCTCATAAACAACAAAGCAATACTTATAATTATATCTTAAAAAGGACAACTTGGCACGGAAAGTTACACCAATTTCGCCAACAAATATATTCTGCATTTGCATTCTATCTTTACGTTTACATGTAATGGATCATACCATGCTTCTTTCAATTGATAAAAAAGACCAAAAAATGTTTACATCAGTAAGGAATAGGTAATTTGTCTAATAGAATACCAATCTATTATTGGCATAGATAATGTAGCCAAAGATTCCTCGATGACCAACATCATCATTTTTCACACAAAAAATATATTACAAGTAAAACCTCAAGAAAAAGTTACCGTTGCCATTTATATTGTCATTACTCATGTCAAGCACGTAAATATCGTCTGTTGAATGACCCACAAGACCTATGCCACCCTGATACAATTGATCAAAACCGAAATGAGAACAAACTAAATAAAAAGGTAGCCACTTTAATAACTATATCAACATCATAAATTTACCTGAAATACAACCATGATTCCAACAGTGGCAGCAGCTTGAGCAGCCCTAGGTGAAGGTGGTTCTCCAGCTTGACGAATTCTGAATTTCATTTAGCACCTGAAGCAGCACGGTGTATATAGTAATCTTCCGGGAAAAAAAATGGATTGTTACAAAAAAAAGCACATAACAAATTTAATATCAAATCTACATAGATTTCATATGTTTTCCTGTGTATGTTTGAGCTTTGGAAGGTGTGATAGGTGTTGAGATTGTTCCTCCGGACATGATGGGAGATGAAGAAAGTAGAAGCTTCTAGCGGTATGAGATTGCCTAGTATATTTATCCAAGGAAAAAAGATCCGGGCCGGGCAAAAACAGGCTAGATGGGCCACGAAAAAAGGCTAACCAGTTGGGCTTTATTTTTGGCAGGAAAGATGGAGTCGTCAAAACGAAAACGTACTCGACGACAATTAAGATATAGGGTATGTTTGGCGAAAGTAACTGTTGCTGGAACTGGAGATGGTGCTGGAGATGGAGATTATAAAAAGATATTATTTTTATAAGCTGCATGTAATATACCGTAAAAATCCATCGTAATAAATCTCGTTGATTAATAATAATCTGGTGTTACCATTTAACAAAACCTATTTTTTCGGGGAAATTTAAATTTTTCCTTATTGTTATCATTACCACATTACGTTTTCGCGACATATATTAAATGACAATACGTACCTCGAGACTCAGTGATTCACAAAACTCCATTCACATTAATACTATTTACACAAATTACAAAATCTCACTAATTACAATTAATACTAATAAACTTATACAATAAACACACTTAATTCTCACTAATTATCCACAAATCAATCAGACCAAAATAGTCCGGCCCAATTACACGTCGCAAGCCCAATCTCCAAATCCAGTTTCTCTTTTATATTTCATGTGGAAATCGACTTCCACACCTCTCCAAAACAGCCCTCGTTCTCATTATATCTAAACGCGACATGCCTATATTTTTACACCATCTTAATCACCACCCACTAGACTATCCGTATGCCAACTTTCAGAAATATATGTCGAGTTTTGGACAGAGATTTAAAGCCAAACCATTTGTCCCATTTCACACCCAAAACGTATAAACAAAAGTCTCAAACCGCAACCATTTCGAATCCCGATTTTTCCTACAAACTTCTAAGACTTTTCCTAATATTCATTCACGTATGAAATGATGTTAAAATCACAAGAGACTAAGATGGTACGTTAGCTTCATTCTTAGAACACAATAAGAAATACAAACGTGGGAATATATATGCAACCCAACAAATAAAGATAAGTCTACCTACTCTTGAATATCTTCTAAGATCTGTTATGGTTAGAGATCATGCCACCTATGTCCTTTCTACTCCTGTTGATCCACAGTAAGATCAAATGATTGAGCTTTGAGGGTAATATAGTCAAAAACATGCGTAGCCTACTTCTATATATCTCACCCTCTTCTAGCAGCCACATTGCTCACTTCCCACTTATTTCACTCTCACTAAATACCTTAAGAACCCAGAAATGTTGGAAACAAACAGGTCAAAGAAAACCATAAGTAGAAACGTAGTTTGATCCCTAGCAAGTAAACTGTCTTTGTTCGTGTATTCTCTTCGATCCCACAGCATCTTCACCACCTTTAAGAGGTGTAGTAAGTGTCCCTAGACCCTTTTATTTTCATGTCTCACACTCCACATCTCACACTACACCCATGCATATTTTCATTACACTCGAACGTATTCTTTCTTTCACTTATTGTTATCACATGTAATAAGCTCACAAACTCACAAGAAGTGACAACCTCAGATGAGGAAGGCTTAGAGATCACCATATGCATCATTCTCACGTTTAAACATTCATAGCATGCATGGTTCAAACGCATACACATTCTATATTACACGTACAGTATAAACTGTAAAGCACTTAGACATATACCAAATGTTTTGCACATTAAAACTGTCCCAAGTCGCGCCAAAAATGGTCACATAAAACTCAAACCAACTTAACAACCACTCAATGTTTTTATGAAACTTAATTCTTCATACGACAAAGTAGATAATTCGTGTTTAAGCTTGGAGATAATAAGCTCGTCTAACCTCCTAAAATCACCCCAAAGTAAACTGATCACACGTATAAAACATAAATTCTGGAAAGTTTCTAAGTCTTTCAAACTCAGAAAGTCTGCTCCAACTCGTGACAAAAATGAACCCATAATGTAAGATTTGATTTAACAACCCAACTATATTTTTACATGATCTAATAGATCCCCCAACTAGCTACATCTTTTGTATAAACAACTTGTAAAAACAATCGCGTCTCGATCCTCTAAAGTGACCAAAGAGAATCGACCAACTCATGTATATCACCAACACTTAGAAAAATATTCTAAGTGTTGGGTTGGGTTTAAGCATGTCTCGACCAGGCCAAAGTTCATTTAAATATTTTCGAATCGGTAACCATAACACACCAATATTTTTGCTTATCATGATGGTCGACCTGGTCAAGAACATTTTTCGTATTTTAAGATTTTACTCACAAGCTCATCTCGACACTCTAAACGAACCAAGAAATTGACATCCACCAGTTGTGGATTTTCTGTCTAGAGTTGCACCAGCATAGTCACTATCCGAATAAGCCACTAATTCAAAAGATGATTCCCTTGGATACCAAAGACCCAACCTAGGTTGACCCTTAAGATATCTAAAGATTCTTTTGACTGCTGTGAGATGAGAGATTTTGGGATGTATTTGAAACCTTGCACATACACATACTGAGAACATGATATCTGGTCTTGATGATGTAAGGTACATCAAAGACCCAATCATTGATCTATAATTATGCAAATCCATATCATCTCCTTCAGCATCCTTGAGTAGCCCTTTGTCTGGATCCATTGGTGTACTTGCAACCTTAGAATCAGCAAAATTAAATTTCCTTAGGATCTCTGCTACATATTTATCTTGGCTGATAAATATGCCTTCTTTGGATTGTTTCACTTGGAGACCCAAAAAGAAAGTAAGTTCCCCCATGGAACTCATTTCAAACTTACTATGCATAAGTTTTTCAAATTCTACACACAAGTCTTGGTTTGTTGATCCAAAGATTATGTCATCAACATAAATCTGCACTAGCAAGATGTATTTCTTTGTTCTTTTGATGAACAAAGTGGGATCAATCCTGCCTCTTTGGAATCCACTTTCTAGTAGAAAATAAGCCAATGTTTCATACCATGCCCTAGGAGCTTGGTGTAGACCATATAGAGCCTTGGTAACCTTATAAACCTTGTCTGGATACTCTGCATCAATGAAGCCTGGAGGTTGAGACACATATACTGGTTCTTCAATTTCACCATATAAAAATGCACTCTTCACATCCATTTGATAGACAGTGAAGCCTATGAATGAAGCATAGGCCAAGAAAAGCCTAATTGCTTCAAGTCTTGCAACTGGAGCAAACACTTCTTCATAATCTACCCCCTTCTTCTTGAGTATATCCTTGAGCTACCAATCTTGCTTTATTTCTGATCACTATACCCCTTTCATCTTTCTTGTTTCTGAACACCCATTTGGTTCCAATTGCCCTATGACCTTTGGGCAAATCAACCAATATCCAATCCTTCTGAATCTTGAATTGGAGAAGCTCTTCTTGCATTGCTTCCACCCAACTTGCATCATCTAAAGCTTTGTTTATGTTTTTGGGTTCAGCCTGAGATAGAAAACATGAAAACAGGCATATATTGGAAATATCATTATTCTTTTCTTCATAAATAGAGGAGATAAACCATTCTTCATCTGAAGACAAGACTTGAGATAAACCAACTTGAGATCTTGTTCTAACACCAGAATTTATGCTACCAATCACATCATCAGTTGAGTGATCTTTGAGAATTCTAGTGTTGGGTGTTTTAGGAACTTCATAGGTAGATGGAAGATTGCTAATCCCCACCTCTTCTGGTAAAGAATCATCTATTTGAACATTCAATGGCTCAGCAGTATCAATACTTGAACTAGCAGGACCATCTGTTGAACTAGCAGTACCATTGTCATTTGTACCACTTTCTTGATTCTCTTGATCCTGAGTTCCAAGATCATCTTCCTTGCCTTCATTTGTTGATTTTGAAGGTTCTTCTTGACTTGAAGATAGATCCATTTCTTTCCAAATTGGCATCCAGATGTAATCTTGATCTTTAGGAGTTTCAATATTTTCTTCAAAACCTGCATCACCATTAGTATTTGTACCTGAAACAGGCTCATAATTCATAGATTCTGAAAGCCTATCAATATCAAACATCCAATCTGGTCCAATTCCTTTCACATTTGTTAGTTTCTCTTGAAACTCTATGTGAAGATTCTCTTCCACTAGCCTAGTGCAAGTGTTAAACACTCTATAGGCCTTACTCTGCAAGGAGTACCCTATCAAATAGCCAACATCTGCTTTTCCATCAAACTTGCCTAAATGATCTTTGGTATTTAGAATAGTGACATGACAACCAAAAGGTCTCATAAAACTTAAAGATGGTGTTCTACCAAAGAAAAGTTCATAAGGTGTCTTTCTATGTGGCTTTGTCACAAGAACCCTGTTTTGTACATAACAGGCAGTACCAACTGCTTCAGCCCAAAATGAAATAGGCAACTTAGAGTCTACTAACATAGTTCTAGCAGCCTCTATAAGTGTTCTATTCTTTCTTTCTGCTACTCCATTTTGCTGTGGGGTTCTAGCTACACTAAATTCCCTTTTTATGCCTTTTTCCTTGCAAAAGTCATCCATAACCCTATTCTTGAACTCTGTCCCATTGTCACATCTGATGATTTTGACTTTCTTATCAGATTGGTTTTCTACCTCAGTGATATATGATTTAAGAATCTCACTAGTCTCATGTTTAGATCTTAAAAAGAAAACCCAAGAGAATCTGCTATAATCATCAGTAACAACAAGACAATATCTTTTACCATTCAAGCTACATACATTAGTAGGACCAAAGAGATCCATATGAAGCATATGTAAAGCCTGAGAAATAGAGTTTTGGGTCTTGGGCTTACAAGAAGCTCTATGTTGTTTGCCTTTTAGACAATCAACACAGGATTGGTCGTTTTGGAAAATCTTTTTGGGTAAACCTCTTACCAAATCATATTTTGCAATAGTGTTGATTGTTTTAAAGTTTACATGACCAAGCCTTCTATGCCAAAGCATAGATTCATCCAATGAGGCTTTTGCTACCAAACAAGTTAGACTCTCCTTAGGATCAATGTTCTTTAAATTAACATTGTACATATTGTTCCTTTTTGGTATTTTAAGAAGGATCTGACTCTCATCAGGCATCTTAAAATCAGAAGAAAGAACCATACATTCATTGTCAGTAAATAGAACATTGTTCTTTTTGTCACACATTTGTGAGACACTAAGAAGATTAAACTTAAGTTCTTTCACAAAATACACATTTTCAAAATCTAGTTTACTGGTTTTGATAGTACCTTTACCAGTGATCTTTCCTTTTATTCCTCCCCCAAAGGTAACATATCCTCCATCAAATGTTTTGAAGTCTGAGAGGAATGACATGTTGCCTGTCATGTGCCTTGAACATCCACTATCAACATATCCTTGATCTCCAATATCAGATGAATGTTCCTGCACATGAATAAACATATTAGTTTCCTTGGGGTACCCAAGCCATGACAGACTTGGGTTTGCCTCTTGCATCAATGAAATCAAACCTTTTCAGGGTTGTTGATGCACCTTTTGATTGGATTGGTTTCCAAATCCAACATGCTGAGGACTTGACAACACTTTCCCTTTTAATCCATTTTGTGGTCTTTGGTCTATTTGTACCAATTTTGGCAGTACCATTTGGTCTAGCAGGACCTTTTGGTCTAGCAGGACCTTTGGTTTTTGGTTTCCAAATTTGTGTTTTGACCACAGATTTCTTTTTAATAGGACTATTCACAACTTTTGGTACATATTTGAAAGTGTTTCTTGTACCCTTATCAGTTGGTTTTGTAATAACAGGCTTATTTTGTCTAACAGTATCTTTAACTTTGGTGGTGTTAGACTTAACAAAACTTTTTCTGGAGTGAATAACATTTGTTTTAGACTTTGTTTTACTCCCAGAAACCCATTTATTACAATAAGCATGAAGATGATTAAAGCTACCACAATAATAACAAGCCTTATTATACATGACAAAGTCATCACCTAGTTGTTGTGACTTAAGGTTGTTCCAATTTCTTTGGCTTCCCCTAGGTTTGTTATTACATTTTTCACAACTTTCAACTGCTTTCAAAACAGCTTTAGGCTTAGCCTTAATTTCTACTCTCTTAGGACTTTTTGGTCCTTCTTTGTTTCCTTTGATAGGAACAGTTTCATCTTCATCATCATCAGATACCCAATCTTCAATAATTAGAATTTCTGGTTTCTTATCAGTGAGCACCTTGGAGAGTGAGACATTCTTAGCATTCTCAGAAGGTTCACTCTTCTCTACAGATTTAGCCAATGGTTTGTTAATGATTTCATGTAGACCTGACTCAGCTAGATCTGATCCTGGGGGACAAGGAATTCCTCTATAAGGAGGTGGACATGTATTGTATCCTATCCCTGATTTTATTATTTTATTCATCTGATTCTCAACTATGCTTCTAGTACATTCAGAAGCAATTTCCAATTTGGTAACAGTCAGTTGAATATTATCTCTAGCCAATGTCACTTTAGTACACTCAGTCCTTAACATTTCTATTTCTGAATCTTTCAAAAATATTTGTCTATTAAGAGCAGCTTTAGCATCAGTAAAGGTGAGTTCATTTTCTCTAAAGTGAATGATTTGTTTTTCTTGTTTGGCCATACCACACTTATAGTTAACTAAGGTTTGATTAGTTTTTCTTTCTTCTACTTTTAGCTAATCATAAAGTTTGATGTAAGATTTTAATTCATCAAAAGCTTTACAAGTAGTAGAACATTTTGTAATTTGTACCTCAGATGTGGAGAATGCCATCAAAGCCAATTCATCAGAAGTTGACTCATCTTCACCCATGAAACTCCAATCAAAACCCATGCCATCAATAGCAACCATTGCTTTAGGCTCAGCAACTTCTACAGCCTTACTCTTGCTTTCAAAGCTTCCTCTCTTCTCAAAGCTTCCTTTATTCCTCTGCTCAAACCCTCTACCCTTGTCATCCTGCTTCTTAGGTCTTCTACACTCTCTAGAGTAGTGACCCTTCATGTGGCAGTTGTAACACTCCACTTTTGACTTATCATACCCAGCAGGCTCATTTCCATTTATCATTATCTTCTTGCCAGTCCTCATCAGCAACTTCTTGGCTCTAATGCTCAAAAGTGAAAGTTGCCACTTTATGTCCATCTCTTCAAGATCATCAGGATGAATCTCTTGAAGATCTTCAAATGTTAATATGGACCCATTGTGTTGAGATGTAAGAAAAGCACACCCAATTGTTTCATCTAAAATGGTTTTGGTACTACTAGAAGTACTAGCAGTACCAAAGGTTGTGTTGGCAGTACCTTCTTCTCTGCCACCTGTTTCTTCATTATCAACCTTTGAGATGCTTGGTGATGAAACGAACGCCATATTTCCTGAGCTTGACCCAGTAGTCTTCTTTACTTCATGCTCTACTATTTTGAAATTGTTGTAGAGATCATTAAGACTCATCTGATCAATATCTGGCTTGTTCTTCCAGACAATGACATGCATAGACCATTCTGAAGGTAAACTCCTAAGAAATTTAGAGTTTAGGTCTTCTTGAGTTATCATCACTTCATGGATGGCTAACTGACTTGAAAGCTTCTGAAGTCTATTGAACATACTGTCCAAAGACTCATTGGTTGTGGCTGTGAAGTTCTCAAATTGCTGTTTGAGAAGTGTTTTTTGTGTTTTCTTGGTAGCATCATTACCACCAAATCTAGCCACAATAGCTTCAAAAAGGGTTTTGGCATCTTTGTATTTGTTAAAGATCAAAAGCTGATCATTTGGAATAGTCATCAGTAACATACTCCTGGCTTTTAGATCATTTCGCTTCTGAATTCTTTCTTCTGCACTTGATGGGCTTGTTTGTATTTGTGTTACAAGTGCATCGTTTACTGTTGTAGTGGTGATTGAGGGTTTATATGAGTTGCCTTGTTCAATGATCTCCCAAAGTGCATAGTCCTGCACTTGAAAGTATTGTTCTACCCTTAGTCGCCCCATTTCAAACTCATTTTGCTTAAGTAATGGAAGTTTAGCTGCAACATTTGTTTGAATATGTTCAACATCCATTGTTCTTTTAAATTAGTAAATATCAAGCCTGGCTCTGATACCACTTGTGGAAAGGTTTTATTGTTGTTCAAACACTTGGGATGTGAATCTTAGTAATGTGTTTGAGAGATATTTATGTATGAATGTGTTTAGCATGCGGAATCTAATACAACACACTTAAAAGAACACAAGGTGGTGAGTTTATGTAAACGTGAGTATGCAATGAACAAGGAACACAACTTTGGTTAACACAAAACGATTCAATATTATTGATGAAATAATACGGATGATCTAACTATCACCGGGATTACAAAGTAATCTTGAATCTAAGATTGTAAAAAGGATTTGTGAATTGAGTAACTAAGTTACTTAAGAGATGGTTCGGTTTTTGGTTAATAGTTGAAGAGATGCATGCATGAAGTGTGACTAAGGTATCCTTTTATAAGATAAGGACACCTTATTACAAGTTGTTCAAGTGGTTGAATATAATACTATACTTTGACTATTTTAGCGCCTACAATTTAATACAACTACCAATGTACAACTCTGCAATATTCTTCTGTACATCACAGAAGACTAAACTACTTCTACATAACGTATAACAATGTACAAAGACTAATAATTCAACTAAATATCTGTTACAAAATATCTAATCAACTTGACATAAGCTTGGCAGGCTCTTCATCAACTAGCAGTACCTTCTACCCAGAAGGTACTGGTAGAACATCTTCATATACTTCAAAATCAACTAGCAGGCTCTTTGACATCTTTGGCAGGCTCTTTGACTTGAACATTTTATTCCCAACAGGGGTTAACTAACCAATGTAGTTAGTTAATATCACATAACATATAAAGGCTATTTGGGTGTAATCCTAGAAATTTACCAATTTAGACAAGTCATTCCAATTATATAGATAATACTTATTATGGTGGTCTCGAATAGTATACAAGCCAAGTTCTAAAGTTTACAAGTCACCGGCACACTCATAGATTTGTGAATTTTGAAAAGTTCACAATTTTTAGAAATAATGTTATGTGTGCAGCTATGTAATTTAGACTTTAAACAAAAACATGCTAAAAATTTTAAATTTTGATATATTAAGCGCATTTTAAGCATATTATGAAAAAGTTTAGGACAAGTAAGTGTTCTAATTCTCCAATCCCCCCACTTAAGTTAAACAACGTCCTCGTTGTTTGTGTCAAAGGTTAAAAACTGGAAATTAAAAAGAATTAGAACAGAAAAACTCCCCTGAGATTTGCTCGGTATGATCCTCCATTATTCGTATAAGAGCAAAAATCAACTTTCTTGTAGATTAGAACGTTTAAGCTTCATAGATGATGTATCCACAGGAAATGCAGGAACCATTAAGACTTTAACACACCTGAGTTAAGAAGGTTCAAACTTGCATAATACATTAGTAGTTAGTAAAAATAAAACTTAAAAAATTAAAATTGAAAATCATCAGGTCAGTCGATACGCCGTATCTTATGGAAGAAGATACGCCGTATCGAGCCTGGAATAAATACGAATCAGAATAGAAGATGCGTCGCATCCTTAACCAGGGATGCGCCGCATTAAATAAACTGACAGAAAGTTTTAAAGTCAAAAATAAAAATGCAGAAAATTAAAACAAGATATGACCAGTGCAGGCGATGCGTCGCATCTAAGGATGGAGATGCGTCGTATCTTCTGCAGGTCTGACAGACTCGACATAGAACAGAAAAGTAAAAAAATTTCCGGGTTGTCTCCCGGTCAGCACTTGACTTTATTCCAGAGTCTTCAAGTTAGACTCACGTTCAGCTCCTTACTTTGTTCTTGTTACGTGCCATCCTTCTTCTTTCATCCGAAAGATGTTCCCGTATAGCTCCGCAACATTTTATTCCGTTCGACTTAATTTAATATATGCTTTGGTCTTCGTCGCAACATATTCCTCATCAGGTCCCAAAGAGTATTTGATGACTTTAATTTTTTCAGAAATAATCATGGGTGGCTTATTATAAGGGATCCTAAGTAGTCGACACTTTCTCTTGGTGAATTCTTCTTCGCCTTTATCAACAAACTTGAAATAAGGATCCTCATTCAAATAGTCATCAAGTTCACCAATCAATTCTCCATGCGACTCATCGTTATTAGCAGAGGGATCATAATTAACCACGTTAAAGGATTGATAATAATCTTGAATCTCATCCCACTCTCTTTCCAATTCCCATTGCAAGCGTCGACTAAGCTTTGTGTAATAATCAAATTGTTCATGCACCCATTCCCAGAATGTAGTGTCCGATGCTCCCTTAAGTTCTTTTAAGTAGTTGATTCTACCTTTTTCTTGTAAAGCCTCTGTTTTACGTGGGCAGTCTTCAACTTTTTCATACCAATCATCGTCTTCAAAGTATACATCGTTTCCAACCCGTTTCATTCCAATTATACTTCCCCCATTGCAGGTTCCATCATTCTTCCAATCACAGGTTGGCCATTCACTACTTCCATCCTTGAAATGGAAAGTGTTACAAGTGTGATTAATATGCTCAAATTCCCATGGTTTATCCCAAACCCATGGTATCTGGTCATTCCATTCGTAGTACCAGGTGTTTTTGAACTCATCATAAGTTTTGAATCCTGGTAGATCTCCAGTTAGCACATCAGCGTCGATTTGAAGAAGGTAATTAAATTCTTTGAACTGTTCGCACAAGGGTGTCTCATAATTGAGCAGATCAATGTCAGTGCTGAATAATTCTTCAATTCCTTCCTTGATTGTTGAATTGTCATCTGACGATCCATTGTTGCTCTCTACTTCCTCATCTTCACCCTTCATCCAATATACCCATAACACATCTTTAGTAGCTCGGTCCATGCTCGTATGGTTATTGAACTTACTAGCTAACCAATTTGAAAAATCAACATTGTTAGGATCGTGGTTAACGTCAAAGCTAGTGTTACCAATCATGTTCCTTCTTATCTCCATGAACTCATTAAATTGTCCTTTAAAACTTCGTGTCAACCATGAGGTCACAATCCTTTTGACTTCATTCATAGGAGCAAATTCGGGATTGCCGTATTTAAGTTCAAGCCACTCTTCTAAAGAGATATCCATCAACCTAACCAACTTTCCATGAAATAGTATCTCCGATTCAGCATACATTCTTTCGTTATCCAGATAGCTTTTATCTAATCCCCAATACTGTTCGGAATAAGGCATATAAGAAGTTTGTATAGGTTGGACTTCATAGCTTTTGTTGCTCGATTTGTTGACTGCATTTGCTGAGTTCATGTATTCAATTTGGAATTTCCCATCTTTTTCTTCGATAGTAGTCCAAGTTAATCCTTTAGATTCAATGATGGGCCATAAGAGTAACAATTCATCTTCAGTGTAGCTCATTAGTAAATCATAAGAGAATATCCCATCTTCAATATTGCATAAGCGTTTGAATTCCTTATAAGTAGCTTCAAGAGGGGACTCCCAAGAGAATAAATCGGCATCAATCATGAGCACATTGAGGTTATCACACTCCTCATCACTTTCCAGAATTAACGGCTTTTTGGTGCGGGACTTTTCATTGTGCTTATCATCCATAAGTTCCTTAGCAAGATATCCGTTCACTGACATGTCTTCCATAGCAAAACCTGTCATCATAGGTAAAATCGTCAGTAGGATTTGTTCGCTAGAAGAGAAATTAATGAATTTAGAAACGGATATAAAGAATAAAAATAACTGATATCTGCAGACGATGCGCCGTATCCAAAAAGTTGGATACGCCGTATCTTATAATCGTTAAAATTTAATCAGACTTTTATTCAGAAAGCAGATACGCCGCTTATGAATTAGAATGCGCCGTATTAGTTTTATTATCAAAAATCGATTATATTTATTAAAATTAAATGCGTCGTATTAACAAAAGCTAATGCGCCGTATTCTCGTTACGTTTCAAAATACAAGATTTTTGATTCAGAAGATGCGCCGTATCGATAGAAATCGATGCGTCGTATCTGTTTAATAATTCAAAAACTGTTTTTAATTTAAATAATAAATACGCCGTATCTGTTAAAACAGATGTGTCGTATGGCGTTATCGTTTAGAAAAATTTCTATTAAAAACAGAATACGCCGTATCTTGGGGAAAGATGCGTCGTACTCGAATTTATTAAATGCGTTGTATTTTATAAAAATTAAACGCAATACGCCGTATCTGTGAAAACAGATACGCCGTATCGTTTGTATCAGCACAGTACAACGATAGCAGAATGCAGAAAAAATACAGAAAAGAAAAAAAAATAAAAATAAGCAAAAAGAAACAAAAATTAAAGAAAATAAAAAAAACACACAAAAACAGAAAATATGCAAACTATACAATGAATGCAATTTATCTAATATACAACGAGTTAGTGGTTAGAATCTAAAAATTAAAAAGAAAACCTAATTAAAATACTAATCAAATTAACAGATTATAACAATTCACTCCCCGGCAGCGGCGCCAAAAACTTGATGTGTGCGTGTGTATTGCTCTAATTCTTATTATATCCACGGCAGCGGCCCAAAGACTTGGTGCGCGCGTGATGTCGTTGTGGTTTTAGCAGTATTAATGCCTACTCAAGTTTTAAATTTATATTTAGCCGACTTATCAATAAAACACACACTTTAACGAGCAGTGTACCCGGTCAGTATGAATATAATGGTAAGTAGAGTGTCGATCACTAAGAGTGGAACGTATTATCTAGTTGTTCTAATCAGTATTTTAATATCTTAAGCTAGCTGTACAACCTAATCTAACGCAAGGGGGTTCAGCCTGAGAGACTGGCACGGTTTGGTTATGATTAAATTTAAACTAAACTAATGAGCACGAATCAGCGATTAGCACACACGTACACAGATAGATACTTGAGACAATAAGAAGACCTGTCCTGATAATTAAGTAGCTTGTCACTTATTTTATTGCTAGTTTTATATGAAGTGTATGTAATTAACCCTTTCTCGTTGGCTCTAATCTTATCGGCGAGTAAACCCTTAATGATCACTTATGTCTATCCCACTATCCTAGAAACGATAGAATAAATAGGCGAGGAAGGGGCATGGCGACCCAAGCAATGCTCAGCTAGACACAGAGGTTATCAATGCACTAATAAAAGTCACCAAAGACATCAACATATAAACTTTAATTAATGGGAAAGCAATTTTAAGGGGTGCCCATGATTTTCCGTAGTCACATGGAATCGGCCCATCAATCCTGATGAATTAAAGTGTACTAATACAATAAAACAAAACTACTTAATGAATTGAATACATGCAGGACCTTCTTACAGCTCTTGTATCTTCGTTTTGGGTGTGTCTTGTGCTGCTAACACGTCTGAATTCGTCTCCTAGGGTTCTTCTGTCTTCGAAAGCTTAGTGTGTAGGATATGTCGAACCCCGAAATTCGTCTGACTTTGGGGTATTTATAGTTTCTGTCTGAGGGTTAGATGCGGCGCATAGGATAAGTAGATGCGGCGCATTGACTTAACTTCGCGTGGGGTCCAAGATTAATATATTCAGGAATATTCGTACACCGCCTTAAGATGCGGCGTAACTCCATTTCTCTATGCGGCGCATGTCCTTTGCTGTCTTGGATCGTAGCTTGTGAAATCTTGATAGTGATGCGCCGTATGTACGAAGTATGTTGCGGCGTATCTGGATCAGAATGATCTTGATCTTGTACATTTCAGTAGACTCTTAACATCTTGCTTGTTTTGCTCCATAATTAGTCCAAAATCGCCAAGTTTCACATAATACTTGTTTTTACCTGAGAATTACAAAAGTAAACATTAACGTATCAATTCTCATATATAATATAATAAAACAAGTCAAATAAATAGGATAAATGATGATAATAAAATGTACTTATTTGAGTTCATCAGCTGCACGTGCTCCAATGTCTTAAGTCATCGAAAATTTCCGAATACGCTTCAATAAAATCACAGCGTCCTTTTCAAGTTCCCTAAAAGAAGAGAAAGAGAAGGGGAGGAACCCATATCCCATACCTGCGCACTTAGCATCATACTTGACACGTTTACGTTGTGTAGCCTCGATCACCGCACGACCCAGTACAAAATCAACCATACTAGTTTGCGTCAAGGGCGATGATCCAGTCAAATCAACACATACATCAAGTCCTCCATCCCACGAGTAGAGCAACACATCAGCAGGACGTAAAGATTTGTCCTTTTCACCACAAAGACTAATGTCAACCTCTTTACGAGCCGAAACCCCCGATCGAGAACATATGTCCACAAGAACATCACGTACCACGTTATGCCGATGTTTAATACCAATAATACCAGCACAAGATACAGCATGATCCCCATAAATATCACCAGCAAAGACCCTAGAGCAGGCTGAGCACGGCATCTGAACAGAAAATAGGGGGACACCAAGCCGATAACATAACACGCAACGATAAGTCCTAGCGTTCATAGTCTGTCCCAACCCAGATATCGGAACTACCCTAAGCCAGTCCGAAGTGTAGTCCTCCATTTGTGATTTCCATAACGCCATCTGTCGAGTAGATAAAGAAAATGTAGATTCGGCATTTTGGGTAACACGTGTGAAATATATATCTGCCAGTTTCTTCATGAGTTTGGGGGCAGCGATCTCACACGAATTACTCAAAAGGTCAATCTCCATTTTCACATTAAAAGCACACAGGGCATCATCAAAGGAAGGTCCAGGGGTTACGACACCAGAATGGCGAAGCAACCTAGTCTGCAGGCTAGCAGATTGAAGTCTAGACGCAAGAAATGCATAGTTCAAGACATCACCTGCAGAATATATACCAAGCCCCCCGAACGCAAAAGGTAATGTAGCAAGTCTCCATTGCCAATCACCAAAACCAGGCCCAGAAGCAGTAACAATACGCTCAAGAGTAGAGCGAAGAGCCCCATCAAAAGAAATCTGAGCACGTTCAAAGACCCGGGGAGAGCAAGTGCGCATAGCAAAATATAATTTGGAAATACCAGCACAAGCACGAAGAAGTAATAACTCACACTGGGGATCATTAATCTTAGCAGTAGCATCCATAAGCTCAATGGTTTTTGCAACTCTTTTCATAACAAGCTCACTACTAAAATCAAAGTCCACACTGGCGGGCCCACCCAGTAATTTAACACCATGCAATGGTCGGGCAATATTAGGTGGAAAAACACCCACAAGCCTGCTTCTAGGGTCTTCCTTAGGCAAAAAAAACCTCAGTTTTATCAACATTGAGGTGCAATCCACAACGAGGTCCATCCACCATGATAAGCTCTAAAACCTCCCCCACAACCAAAGTATCTCCAATAATAATGCCATCATCCAGATACCAAGCATGAAGGGAAAGGCTAAAAGAGTCTCTAATCTTACATACCAAAGGATGTAACACTAAAGAAAAAAGCAAAGGCCTAAGTGGATCACCTTGTTGTACGCCTTGATGTGACCATAACGTGATAAAAATTATTATTACTATTATTTTTATTGCTGAATTTTTTTTCTTTTTTTTTCTTTATTATTATTATTATTATTATTATTATTATTATTATTATTATTATTTTAATAATAATAATAATTTTCATTAAACATGATAAAAATTACATAAAGTTGGATGGGAGTCTAGACACAAGTTGTGCTCCCACTCCTTTCTAAATATAAAACCTAACTCTATGAAAGATAAAAGCTAACTTTATTATTATTATTATTATTATTATTATTATTATTATTATTATTATTATCTTTTTTTATTTAAAAGGAGTACTACTTTATGCAAGGGATATTAGGGGTGGCAATCGAGTCGTGTTCGTGTTGAACTATTCAGGTTCACGTGTTGGCGAGTTAGTATAACCTCTACCCAAACACGACCCATTTATTAATCGTGTCAAGAAACTCAACCCTAACCCGCACCTACATAACACGTGTAACCCATTTTTGACCCGTTTAACATATTTAAATAAATATGTCAAGTAGTGAATAAAGTTGGTGGTTTGTTGATTTAACTAGCTTAAATGCCAAAATGATATAAGGATTTAAAATATGTAAAAAAAACAGACAAATAACTATACGACAATTTTCTCAGTTATAAGCGTAAATTTCTATGATATATGAGGTATAATCGTAATTCAATCATATTAAGTACATAACAGAATACATTTAATCCACATCCAACATAAAAAATCATGTTATATATTTTATTTTTAGAGTCATATATACTTAAACGTATTCTCGGGTTGACCTGTTTAATATTTACTCAACCAAAACACGACCCGTTTATTAAACGAGTTAGATGAGTTGACTTGTTTTTTACCAAAACCTGCTTATCCTCAACCAAAACCTGTTTAACTTCATGTCGGGTTCGTGTCGTTTATCGTGTCGTGTCAACAATTGCCACCCCTAAAGGATATATCCAAATAAAGACTTTTTAGTCACAACATGATCCAAAGTATATGACTTTCATTTTGATGACACCCATATTTTTTGACCAAATCGTTTTTGCACAATCTTCGTATGCAAATATTATTTTTATTTGCGACATGATACTATTTTTAGTATGTGTGCGTACATTTGATTCATTCAAACTAATCCATTTTTAACTGTATTTTTTGTCGACGTCATATCGAAAATGTTATGGAGAGAATTTGAAAAATGGTGCCAAATTTTGTAGAATAAATTTGAGCCAACTTTATAAATGTAAGGACACATCATTAGTCGTTAATTAACTATAACAAAATAGAGATCACTTATTTTTGAAGCTATAAACTTCAATTTTGTTTTCTCAAAGCTTTTCATTTTTATACGTATGAACATGTAACATGCATGCGTATACGTATTCTCTTGTATACGTGGCAACATAAATAGTTGACTTTCAACTTTCATGTGTTCAACCAATATGTCAATATATTCACATTGCTCATTCACTAAGTTGCTTGCGTAAGTTTACTTTGCCAATTTGTTATGACTTATGATCTTATCCAAAAAGCATAATTCTCAATAGCTAAAACAAGTTCATATTGTATACCACTTAATTGCTTGTGGACTAATTAGTCAAAATAAGAACGACTACGTTTCATAGAGAAAGAAAACAATGTGCTAATACGAAAATCTGTATACAACTATGTATTGATGATCAAAATCCATATAAAAATTACCAAACTTGTTAATTTTTTACAAGATTACTACAAAAGACATAATATACTTATTTTAAGAAACCGTTAACTAAATGATATCCTTAATAACAGATGATGAGATCTTCATTGTCGATACGTTTTTAACTTATCTTGGTTGTTGATTTTAACTGTTTTTGATGCTTATCTAAATATCCATAACATGATCAAATCAAATTGTTGGCGTATGTGTCCCAACGGCCTGCCTTGCCCGGCTGTCCGGACGACATGGAGTCATCCGAATAAAGGCCGGAAAGCACCCAACTCATCCGGCCAGTATAACTGTAAGTAATAGTACAAATGGCATCACCTTTTGGACAGATGGCAACAGAAGACACCGCCGCCGCCCCAGGATTTACGGGATTATGTCTGCGACACACACCCGAAAAACCCGGCGCCGCCATTTCAGGTACCAAGGCTGGGTTGTATAAATACCCAGCTCATTTACTACTCTCAACTAACTTTGACCATCCACATTTACTCTCAATTACTGTTTAAGTCTTTTGGATTATCCAATACTTACTCTCACGCCGGAGTTGGGTCTTAAGATAACACCTGCGGCGAGCCTAACGCGTGCTTTTCTGTGTGCAGCTATCCGAAGGACCCTCAGAAGTCGGGGAGATTGATACACCAGTCTTCCGGAAGAACCTTCATATAATTCGTCCGAAATACCTAATTTGTTTGTTTGAAGTGTTTACGGAAATTTACTTCAACAAATTGGCGCCATCCGTGGGACCTACTATTCGATCTACCTGAAGTTCAGAATGGCTGGTCCTACACCGCAAACAAGAGATAACCATGCAAATAAAGGAAGGATCATTAACATGATCCGGAGTCCAGTGGCCGCAGGAAAACGAAAATGGCAGACACAGAAGAAGATTGGATGAATGCCCCAATCAGTTTCCCAACCATCCTTCCGGGGGATGTGTCGGACGAGCCTTTAATAGTTGAGGCCGAGGTGGAAGGTTATACAATACGAAGGGTCTATGTGGACCAAGGTGCTTTGGTGGAAGTAATGTATGAGCACTGTTTTGAGCACTTATGCCCTTCCATCAAGTCCCGACTGAAAGAAGCCAATACGCCTTTGATAGGATTCGCAGGGGAGTCCATTAAGCCGTTGGGGAAGGTAGAGCTGGAAGTTTGTTTCGGAAGTCAAGGTTTGTTTCATAAAACTATGATGAAATTCGCTGTGGAAAGATCTCCATCCCTGTACAATATTATATTAGGGCGCTCCGGGCTAAAGAAGCTACGAGCGATCCCATCAACTATTCACTCGATGATGAAATTCCCCACTCCGAGGGGCATTGCAATGTTGGTCGCTCGGTCAGTCATAATATCGAAATGCCGTAAATTGGAGGAGAAGCAAATGGTCGAAAGAGAGGCGAAAAATGAACCTCAGG
Source organism: Artemisia tridentata subsp. tridentata (assembly GCA_021014915.2). Taxonomy (NCBI): domain Eukaryota; kingdom Viridiplantae; phylum Streptophyta; class Magnoliopsida; order Asterales; family Asteraceae; genus Artemisia; species Artemisia tridentata. Next base: position 14,861,632 of record CP139507.1, read on the forward strand.
ATGCCGAAATAACAGGAGAATCGGCTGGGAAGACGGAGGAAGTAATGGTACATCCGGCATACCCGGATCAATTGGTAACCATCGGAGGGAACTTCTCCCCGGAATGCAGAAGGCAGTTGATCACGCTACTAAAAAACAGTCAAGATGTATTCGCCTGGGAGCCTGCGGATATGACGGGAATACCCCGACGAGTTACAGAACATATGCTGAACGTGAATATCCAGGACCGACCGGTTGCGCAAAAGAAAAGAACCTTTTCGGCGGAAAAGAACCAAGCCATTACCAAAGAGGTGGAAGAGTGGGTGAAATCCGGGATAGTTCGGCCAGTGCGATACCCTACATGGATTTCCAACCCGGTGTTAGTAAAGAAATCCGATGGTAGTTGGAGGATGTGTATAGACTTCAAGAATCTCAACTCATCTTGTCGGAAAGATTATTACCCGTTATCAGAAATTGATTGGAAGATAGAGTTGGTCATAGGATTCCGGTATAAGTGTTTCTTAGACGCTTATAAGGGATACCATCAGGTGCAAATGGCAAAGGATGACGAGGAGAAGACAACTTTCTATACCGAACACGGGACGTATTGTTATACCAAAATGCCGTTCAGATTAAAGAACGCGGGAGCCACGTATCAACGGTTGGTAGATTGAGCCTTTCGGTCGCAGATAGGAAGAAATCTTGAGGCATATGTGGATGACATGGTGATAAAGAGCAAGACTGAGAAAGAGTTGTTGGCCGACATAGCTGAGACGTTCGACAATCTCCGAATGATCAATATGAAGCTAAATCCTAAGAAATGTTCCTTCGGCGTGGAAGAAGGAAAATTTCTTGGATACATGGTGACATCCGAAGGAATTAGAGCAAATCCGAAGAAAACTAGGGCCATTGCGGATATGCAGTCTCCAAAGTCGCTCAAAGAAATGCAAAGTATAAGCGGAAGTTAGCAGCTCTAAACCGTTTCTTGTCCAGGTCGGCAGAAAAAGCGCTTCCGTTTTTCGACACATTGAAAAATATCACGAAAGAGAATCAAGATGAGTACCGTTTGACTGAACGGGCCGAATCGGCCTTCCAAGAGATGAGAAAGATGGTCCTCGAACTTCCTTACCTAACAACCCCAAAACCGAAGGAAGACTTGTATGTATACCTTGCGGCGTCAAAGGAAGCAATGAGCGGAGTACTCCTGGTCGAAAGGGAAGGAAGGCAAATCCTAGTGCATTACGTCAGCCGAACGTTACATGAGGCCGAAAAGAATTACGCCCCTGTCGAAAAATTAGCTTTGGCCCTGCTACACCTGTCAAGAAGGCTTAGGAGATATTTTTAGGCTCGTCCGATAAAAGTCATCACTGTTCAACCCATCAAGCAAATACTGAACAAGACGGAAGCATCCGGGAGACTAGGCAAGTATGATGTGGAACTAGGAGCTTACAACGTCACGTATGTGCCCCGAAATGCGGTTAAGGGACAGTTCCTAGCAGATTTCATAACGGAAATACCGCTGATCACATCCGACCAGGTTTTGAGGGAAGGGGGCAAGGAAATATGTAACATCTCCAGCCAGGAGCAATGGGTATTATACACCGATGGAGCGTCTAGTAAGTCAGGCGCCGGGGCAGGCTTGGTACTAATCAGTCCGGACCAAACTGAGTACACTTATGCCATTCGGCTAAACTTTAAGAGCACTAACAATGAGGCGGAGTACGAAGCCTTACTAGCGGGTTTAAGAATCGCCCGAAAGATGAAGATGCAAGTGTTGGAAGTCAGGGTGGATTCTAATTTGGTGGCAAGCCAGATTAATGGGGACTTCGTAGCATACAAAGACAGCATGATACAATACCTCGCCAAGGCCAAAGAATATATTGCATGCTTTGACCAGTTTAAAATCCTAAACATTCCGAGAGCACAAAATCAGAAGGTTGATATAGTTAGTAAGCTGGCATCCGTGGCATTTGATCATCTCACGAAAGAAATCTTGGTGGAAGTCTTAGAGAAACCATCAACGGAAGAAGAAGTGGTCAACGCCATTGTGGAAGAAGAAGAAGAAGAAAACTGGATGACTCCGATCATTCGGTGTAAACAGGAAGGCATTTGTCAGGAAGATCAAAACAAGGCTCGGGCTCTCCGAATGAAGAAAAACGAGTATACTCTGGTGGACGGTGTGTTTTTCAAAAAATCTTACTTGGGCCCAATGTTAAGGTGTGTCGGACCACTCGAGGCTAATTACATCATCCGGGAGGTGCACGAAGGAGCATGTGGGATGCACTCCGGGCCACGATCCGTGGTGGCAAAACTATTGCGGCAAGGGTATTATTGGCCGACCATGCACGGGGACACCAGAGAAGTAATTCAGAAATGTGATTCTTGTCAAATACACGCACCCGTTCCAAGGCTCCCAAAAACCGTGATGACTTCAATCATGGCCCCATGGCCCTTCTACCAATGGGGCATGGACGTGTTGGGGCCTCTGTCAGAAGCTCTAGGGAAAATCAAGTTTGTTATTGTGGCAATCGACTATTTCACTAAATGGATGGAGGCTAAGCCGTTGGCCCGAACTACTGGGAAAGTGGTCAAGAAGTTTGTCTGGGAGAACATAGTGTCTAGGTTCGGATTGCCGAAGGTGATAGTGACAGACAACGGGAGCAACTTCATCCATGATCCCTTCAAAAGTTTGTGCGAGAGGTTAAATATAACCCAGATAAACATAGCTGTGGCCCATCCCCAAGCAAACGGATTAGTCGAAAGGGCAAACAAGAGTCTCATGAAAGGCTTCAAGTCAAGACTCGGCAGGGAAAGGTCCGGATGGGTAGACGAACTGCCGAATATCCTGTGGGCGCACCGGACTTCCCTGAAGACAAGCAATGGAGAAACACCATCAGCCTCACGTACGGAAGTGAAGCAGTCATTCCGGCAGAAATAGGAATGCCAACCTTTCGGACTATGGTAACGGAAGAAAAGGGAAACGACGAGGAAATCTGCCTAAACCTCGAGCTACTGCAGAAGCGAAGGGAGATGGCTGCGATCCAGGAGGCGAAATACAAGAAGAAGATAGAACAGTACTATAACCGAAGGGTTCGCGCCGAGTCATTCAAGGTAGGCGATTTTGTGTACCGAAGGAATGAAGCAAGCCGGGTCGAAAATCAAGGAAAGTTAGGACCCAATTGGGAAGGACCGTACTGGGTCATGGAAGCGTACCAGACCGGATCATACAAATTGGAGACAATGGAGGAAAAGGAGGTGCCGCGGACATGGCATGCCATCAACCTTAGAAAGTGTTTTTTGTAAATATATGGCTAATATATCTAATGTAACGTCCGAAAGGACTTGATTGACTATTTGAATAGCAAATGCATCTACCCCACAGTCAGAAAGGGAGCAATTTTCTATACATATCACGTTCATACATTACTTACTACATTCTGATCTCCTCCGAGAGGCTCGCGACCTCCGGAGATTAATGGTCAATGTTCAAAGATGGTTCATACCCAAAAAGGGGTTGCCATGCAACTATGGCAAAAATGCCGAACGGCACCCAAAAAGGGGTCACCGCACAATTATGGCAAAAAGGCCGAACGGCACCCCAAAAGGGGTCGCCGCACAATTATGGCAAAACGGCCGAAAGGCACCTAAAAAGGGGTCCCGCACAATTATGGCAAAAAGGCCGAACGGCACCCAAAAAGGGGTCGCTGCACAACTATGGCAAAAAGGCCGAAAGACACCCAAAAAGGGGTCGCCGCACAACTATGGCAAAAAGGCCGAACGGCACCGAAAAAGGGGTTGCCACGCGACTATGGCAAAAAGGCCGCACGGCACCCAAAAAGGGGTTGCCGCACAACCCAAGCAAAGCGCCCAGAGCTGACTTACGCCCAAAAAGGGCCAAGGCAAAGCAAAGTGGCCGTGCCAACCCAAGGAGTAAGTCATCGCGGAATGCATGTAATATAATGCATAAAAAAGACAACACATTTTTATAACTAAGGAAGTCTGGCACAGACAATTTCAAAAGATATACAAAATAGCATACGATTCATGCAATTCACAAGTTTCTACATTCATCCGAACCATTGTAATTATTCACAAACCTAGTCTAACGGCCCAAAGGCCTTACATTTTCCAATGATTGTTGCCAAAGTAACAAGGATTTTTAAATAAAAGCTTCACATAACATCTGGAATGGCTTGAATTCGTAGTTAAAATGGAGACACCCAAATATTACAAACAAACAACTTGCTTAAGGAGCGGAGGCGTTCTCTTCAGCGACTGAACCATCAACAGAAGGCCATTCGGTCACGGGAGCCTCGGAAGTCGATCCGGCGGCAACTTCTGCAGTAGCGGTCACCGGCCTGGACGGAGCGGGGTCATGGAACAGGTTCATTATTTCCGCAAGAGGCTTATAGTAGGCGTTGCTTACCTTCTTGACATAGGGATACTCCGCAGTGAATAGTCCATCATACAAAGGTTGGAATTTGACCTCAGCTTCCATATCCAAGTCATCCACATCCGCCAAAACCCTAGCCAGATCCTCCGGCGAACGGTCCAAGGTGACACCATCTATAAACCCGGATTGGAAAGACAAACTGAAAGGAGCGGCCAAATGTTGTTTATACTCATGACTGTTCAGAAGCCAACGAACCATCTCCGGAATGAACTCTTTTACCACTTTGAAACGCTCCATTTCCATTTGGCCCAGCTTGACAGCCAGGTCTTTCCTTTCTTGATGGAGTTCAGAGTTCTCCCTCTCTTCCGCACTCAGTTTATCCTTGACCCCATTTAGTTCAGCCTCCAAGGCTTTGATCCACTCCGTGGATACCCTCTTCCCTTCATCTCTCTACTTCTCCAGCTCTGAGATGCGACCCGTGAGATCTAATTCTTTAACCATGCAGCTAGCATGCTCATGCCTCAACTTTTTGAGCTCCTCCGCCTCTTGGGCCGCATTCCCGCACTTTGCATGGGTCCGGTACAGTTGCTTGTACTCCTGAAGGAGGGACTCGAATCGGAATAGAATATCCTACTGAGCTGCGGCCCCCCGGCCCAACAACATCCAGGCCCTCTGAGCAGCCTTCGCATCACCCAAGCTTTCCAGATATGACTCCTCCTGGGGAGTAGGCAGATTTACCATTAAGTCCCTGCAGACTTTCCAGATATCCAAACGGTCATCTTTCATGATCGACCACTCCGGAACAAACAATGCTTCTAGATCATCATCAACTGTAACCTTTACCTTGCCATGGCCGGAAGTAGCAGCAGAGGAACCTCCTGAAAGAAGAACAAAAAATAGGACCGTTATTGATAATATAAAAGAAAAAATAGGAGAGAAGAGAAGGAAAAGGCACCAGATAAACGCATCCGAATAGCTTACCGATATCAGCAGTTCCAGATGAAAATTCCGCGCCCTCCGGTTGTTTTCTCACTTCATCTGGGCGCAATGACCGAATGGGGGCCGGGTTAGGAATAGCTTCTGAGGACTCATGATCCAGATCCACCACGTGGATATCCTCTGTCGGCTTGCTCCATTTGGCCGGACGGGTCGCTCCGCTGCCTCCCTCACCGCGCTGAACGCGCACCTTTGTCTTACTAACCCCCACCCCCTTCTGGGCCTTCAGAGCCTCCCGGGTGGCAGCTTGCTCTTGCTTCTTGCGCTTGGTCTCCAGAACTCTCTCATCGGCCACCTCGACCTTCTTCTACTCGGCCGTTTTCTCAGGGATATCGGCATTTGACGGGGCGGGGGTGATCACATGTAATTCGTGGGACTCACCCTCACGGTATTCATCTCCCTTGACCATGGAAGCACCCTTTCGGATCTTTGGTTTGATCAGATACTCGGACATTGTTACAACTGCGAAAGGTGAGAATGCAAAACAGTTAGAACTAAACATGCATAAAAACATCAACACAAAAAGGAGGAGGTAAAGGCAAAGGCTGTAAGGCTATACCCTTTCCCTCGGCATCCCTAAGCGCTGCCCGGTAACCGGGATGCTCCCACTGTGAAGTCAGCCCTACGACATAAAGAAAACCCGGAGGAATCAGAATGAGATCGATCACATTCTCGGACAGCTTTTCGGTATCTTCAATATTAAACTCACCTTTCGGAAAGGGATCCGAGATTTCAGAGTCGTGATGCCTCCAAGGCATAGCGAACGGAATAGCTCGCCTGTCTATAAGAAAAAAATTATGTTTCCAGCCTTTCAGACCGATCAAAATCTCCCTGAAACAAACCCTCTTCTCCCTGCCGCTCTCTTCTTGCTTAACTTATAAAAGGCCCGGAATAGAGAAGTGGTAGGGGTGATGTCCAAGCTTCGGCTGTACACCTCAAAAATGGTTGCACGGTGCAGACCTAACGGAACCAACCGAGAAATATGTACCTTGTAATATCTAATAACGTCCAACAAAAATGTGGAGAAGGGCACGCTGAGACCGCCCTTGTAAAAATACTCAAAATACAAACCAATAACATCATCCGGCAACTCATCCATCGTCATACCCTTCGGAGGTAGCCTTGGATGCAGATCTTTGGGTATACCGAATTCCATTGTCACCATATACACAGCCCCTTCATCCATCCGAGGTATATTTTTGAATATCGAACTTAGGTAAAAATCCCCCAACCTCCTGAGTATCCTCTTCATGAATTGAAATGGGAGAGTCCGACATACCATCTGGTTCGAAACGTACCTCTTAAGACGAATGACAATGCAGAAATCACTCGGACTAATTAGAAAAACTCGCTCGGAAAAATACTGCGGAAAGTTTGTCAGAGAGCAGAAAATTACAGTGGTAAAAACGATAGAAATGACGCTATTTATAGGCGAGAAGGAAGAACATGAAATGACACGTCGTGTCAGATGGTGACGTGGCACTCTGTCGCCCATACAATACGCACATGCACACGTGTCTGAATCTTAGAACCCCAGTAAAAATTACGGCTGTCCTTAAAAAGAAGCAATAATGATTTTTTGCGGCTTGTATATCAAACCCACTCATCAAATCCTGACGGACTAAGCCCCTCGGAATTGATAAAACAGGACTTCAAAAATTTCAAAGTATCACAATATCAGTGCCACCGATACTATGATACTGGGGGGGGGGACATGTTGGTGTATGTGTCCGAATAGCCTGCCTTGCCCGGCTGTCCGGACGACATGGAGTCATCCGGATAAAGGACGGAAAGCACCTAACTCATTCGGCCAGTATAACTGTAAGTAATAGGACAAGTGGCATCACCTTTTGAACAGATGACAACAGCAGACACCGCCGCCGCCGCCCCAGGATTTACGGGATTATGTCTGCGACACACACCCGAAAAACCCGGCGCCGCCATTTCAGGTACCAAAGCTGGGCAATATAAATACCCAGCTCATTTACTACTCTCAACTAACTTTGACCATCCACATTTACTCTCAATTACTGTTTAAGTCTTTCGGATTATCCAATACTTACTCTCATGCCGGAGCTGGGTCCTGGGATAACACTCAGGGCGAGCCTAACGCGTGCTTTTCTGTGTGCAGCAATCCGAAGGACCCTCAGAAGTCGAGGAGATTCATGCACCAGTCTTCCGGAAGAACCTTCATATAATTCGTCCGAAAGACCTAATTTATTTGTCTGAAGTGTTTACGGAAATTTAATTCAACACAAATCTCATCTAATTTTCATAAGTACACTAAGTTAAGTCATAAATTTTTTTTTACTCACTTGTTGTTTTGGTCGACTAAAAATTTATATAGCCACAAAATTATTAATAAACTAATCGATTTGTATAATATTATTATTGGCTCAATAACAGTATTACTAGTATTTTACAAGTTGGAGAGTTGAAACTTAATTTGTTATTGAATAATGTGAATACCAAATAATTCGTCTATACAAATAAATAATAGATTAAAAGTTTAGGACCAATAGAATCTCCCCCAACTATACACTAATTTATATTTCATTTACATATTTGTTTCCTATTTTAAATTTTCTTGCCAGCTATGAAAATTGTTAGTGCAAGCAGTCTCGTTGGGGAGATTGTTAGTGCAAGTAGTCTCGTTGGGGAGATTGTTAGTGCAAGAAATCTCGTTTGTTTTGATTGATGAAAAACATGTAACTCGATACATAATGTAAAATGTACAAGTTAATTGTAATCTTATTTTGTCTCAACATACATTCAACACCTCCCGAGTCCTTGTATGATACAACACAGGTTCGTACATGTTTGTTATGTGGCATTATGATCAAACCCTTAACAAACCATTTAGAATGTTTAAAATACGGCTAGGTCATTAAAGTATTTTAAAAAGACTAACCATTCTACTTAGAACCTCATTTCACATTTTGCATATACAAGTACTTTTACTTGTACATCATGTTTCCTAAGATTAATAGGATAAGTACACTTTAGGTGTCAAACTAACATGATACATATTGGTAAACATATATTATTTAAGCTAGTATATACATAGGACATACATATATACATTTACATTATTTACATTTTAAGAATTAAAATGGAAATATGTTCATGACATCATTGCATACATCATTTAGATAACTTGTAGATTTAGATAGATATTTTGGGAAGATCTTGAAGCAATGTAGTTGACTTTGTAAGATCTTGGCAAGATATGGTAAGATATGGAAAGATTTGTAAAGCTCTTAGCTGTCATGTCCCGACGGATCCAAATAGCATAAAGGGCGGATCCCTTTATTTAGATCCGCCAAATCCACGGGGTAAAATTCCGGTTGGCTATAAATAGCAGCCCATTGTTTACCCATTGTTAATTCCACTAGAACACATATTCCCTCTACCCTTTGCATACATTTAGATCAATAATAAACCATGTAGAAACACACATTAATAACCTTTTCCATAATGATCATAATGTTACTAACTTTCATTATGTTGTAAGCATACACTATTAATGATCCTGTGAAGCAAGCTCAAGATCATGAGACATTATCCATAGCATACTTCCTGATCCACCAAGAAGGTTAGAAGATCTTGAAGTCATTATCCACCATAGCATTCCAACATATGAAGATTCAAGAGCACTTGACATCCTCAATGATTGAAGACTTCTCTTTCAAGAAGTTCATGTAGATTTCACATGCATACATGAAGATCCATCACAACAAGTTTAAGGAGCTTGTGATCTTCATCCATTGAAGGCTTCCTTTCAATGGAAGTTCATTTAGAATAGACATTTATATCTATGATACACTTATGTCATGGATCATCATTGATCATTGTAAACACCATATAAGATTAGGTGGTTTATGTGTTTGTGCCATAAAACACAAGGTTTCTATGTTAGGCCATAAAACATAGCGGGAGTGGTTGTACCTTTGTAAAAGAACCAACGAGAGTGGTTGTACCCTTGTAAAGAACTCGACATCTAGCTTAGTGTCGGAAATTGTATAAGGGACGACAGGAGTGGTTGAACCCTTGTAAAAGAACTAACGGGAGTGGTTGAACCCTTGTAAAGAACTCGGTATCTAGCTTAGTACCGGATAAAGTGTAAGCGAAGTATGTAAGGTTTTTTCCACCGAGAAGGGAGCTTGTTGATCTAGCGAAGTAACTCTCGAGTTGGGTACTCGGGGTGTGGAGTAGGGCGGAGAGGAGCCCCGTGACCGAACCACTATAAATCATCGCGTTCGGTTTGCGCTTTCTTTTACTTATCTCTTTACTTTTATGATTGCATTATGTGATTGCTTGTGTTGTGATTAGTTGATAATACTTGGGTGACAACATGCTTTAGTTTATGCTAGACATAAACTACAATAAACATCTTTAATATTAGAACAAGCCAAATTGGAAATTTGATACAACAAGTTTTAAGTTTTTAAAACGGCAATGTATTCACCCCCTCTACGTTTTCACAATTGGTATCAGAGCCTCGTGGCTCTCATTTTCAAAACAAATGATTTTTAAAATGGAGTACGATCCATGTATCAAATTACCATTGAAGCAGAATATAATATGAAAAATGTTTCGCTAAGTATACTTAGAAATTTTGTTGTTAAATGTTACTTTGTATACAAGCTTGAAGATGTCTTTAGAAAATCAAAAGAAAAGATTTCTCAAAAGAATTAAGTGTCAAATAATGTGCTTAAAGCAAATTTACGAAAAATATGGTTTTGAAAGGAGTGTTTGGGATAACTACTAATTTAGTTGAAAAATCACCTACATAAATGTTTAGATAAGCCACATTAGTAGAAATAAAGTTAAATAAGTATATTCTGAGTTTACTATTTAATCTAGTAAGTCCTACACACTTTCTCTATGTCAAAATATTAGTTTTGTTGAGTCTGGTACAGAGACCCGCAGATCCTTTCTCTTCAAAGGACGGATCCCTTAAAATGGTTTCGCGAAATTCTTCTGTATAGTATGCAGTTTTTATCCAACTTCAAAAATTCATAACTAATTAACCGTAAGTCCGTAGGAGTCGTGCTACATATCATTTTGAAGGGAATTAAGTCTACTTTCATTTAAAAATAATCTTATGGCCTAAATCTAAATTGAAGTAGGTAAAACAAATCAAATGCTACAACCTGTCCAAAATATTAAGTTTCATTTTGACACAATAACTTAAACTTTTGAGTCGGGCAATGTAAGTTGGTATCCTTTGAACATTGATATGATTTCTTTTGAAACTAAAGAATTTGGTAATATTTATATATGTAAGAGAAACTAATCTATCCTGTTGTACATCGTCATGTTTAACCACAAAGTAACAAAAAGTATGTTTCCTTTTATGCTATGTTATGTGACTACTTGTTCTAGCTATTTGCATACATGTTTTTTTCTTGTTTAATGTTGTGATTACACTTGTTTGTTTGTATTACATAAGTGTCAATCTTGCTATGATATTCATTTGCTCATTTGTTTATTGCTTGTTTTATGCATAATAGGACATTTGCTAGATATTGTGCAATAACTTGATAAACTTTGTTTGTTTCACTTATAGACTTAGATATTTTTGTTCGCATATGTTATGTGAAAACCTTGCACAGCTTAATTAGGAATGAGAACTAAGTGAAACTAGTTTAGTGTCTTGAAAAGTATTGTCTTTCACAAACTCTAACTCAAGTGTTAAAATATGTAAACATGTAGTAACTTTGAAAAAAAAGAAGTGTTTGGTACAAACAATTAGAAACAATGATATGTTGAATTGTTATGCCTTTAGGATATTATCTTGTTGTTAAACCTTTATGGAAACTAACTTGACAATGCAGGATGATAACACTTGATGTTATCAATTTTTCATAATTAAGTCACTGTTTGGCTTAACATCCATATATGGTAAGTTCAATATCCTCGGATTGATCTATATATTGCCATGTGTTAGAGCCCGTGTTTTTGTTTTTAATTAATCATAACTAAGTAGTTACATAGGATTTAGGAAAATTTTCGGGAATTCAACGGGTATCGAGCATTTTGACATACTCTCTGTTAACATTTTCCATCTGGCGGATATGGCGGAACCAAGTTATGGGTTCTGTCTGTTGAACACTTTGGCTCCGCCAACTTAGCTCGGCGGATTCTGCGAAACCAAGTTTTGGGTTCCGTATTTATTATCGATTGGATCCGCCATTCTAACAGTAATTTTTTCTTTTAAATTTCTTGACTAATCCCGATCCTTAGACTATTGATTCTAGTTCTTAGGATTCTTCTACTGATCATCAGGCACATTAGGATGACTTAGGCACACTTAGAACTATAAGAAAGTCACTTCCCACCAAAATTTGAAAATTCAAATTTTCATCCAAGTTACCTTTCTGTAACAAGCAAGGACCCCTTAATTTGGTTCCTTGCAATCCGTGGACCACTGAGTATTTGTGATTAGTACACACACTCACTGCATCTTCCTATCCTTTGCTCATTCATTAACTTGATTTGTAAATTGACAACTTCCTAACTAAATCAGACTCACAGTGTATCACAGATTACAAACCCAACTCATGATTGTAGATATTATATTGTATCCACATATGTTGCCTTTCTTGGTTAACATGTCATCCTTCAAGACGATTAAGATTTACATCGAGTCATAACTCACACTTAGGTTATAGATGTATTATCAAAGTCGTGCTATCCTTGAATGCTATCCAATCTCATCAAAGTAGGATTGACAACATAAGTATTTCATCCGAAATATTCAATTAAATTTGACTTACAATTGTAATCTTAAAAGTCACATCCGAAAGAATCAACACCCAAGTATTTTAACAACATATGTTGAAACACTTAACCTATCACCCAAGTACACTTGTACTTTCACCATCATCCCATCACATTCAGCCCCTAGGTTTCACAACCATAACCAAGCACCTCATCCACTAGTGATCCATAAGAATCAGTATCCATTCTTGTCATCTTCAACAATCACGAAACCCAAAAGTACTTCCATAGTACAACTAATCTCTGCATCCTTATTTAAACACTACATCTAAGTCATTCAATTCATAATCCTCACCTTCATTTGAATCTGTTGAGTATATTGCTAAAAAAAGCCCTTAGTCCAACACTCATACCAAATCAAATGCACGTTGAATCAACTCAACCATACTTTATCACCTATAGGATTAGAACCTTCACCATCGGATGAGTATATGCTCACATTCATTGTTTATTAATTTTCACTAGGTTTAAATAGTAACACTTTCACAAGTTATCAAAGTATTGGTAATACTTTGTCATTAAACTTCTGCGTTAGTTTCATTAAACCTTAAATCAACATTTTAACAACATATGTTAGAATGAAATCTCAAAGATAACCTCATGCAACCCAAGTGACAATGAATCTTGAAGAAACTCAAGTGAGTTTATCTTGTCATCATCTAGTTATCATAATATTGAGAGCAAGTTTATTTAGGATAGGTCTATCCAAACACTTAGGCTTAATATCCTCTCTTAGAAAAAAATGATGTTTCAGAAAACATTATGACTAAGAAATCATGCGTTTAGTTTTCATCTTGTTAAAAGGATAACATATATCCTATGCGTCATTCTCTTCTTGCAACATGAACGGTTGTGTTACAAGAAATTTAATCACACCTCATTGGCTAAATGATTTTAAACAAACATCTGCAAGTTCTATGAACTAGCACATCTCCCTCATGCATGATAACATTATCTCATGAGATTATCTTATTTGTTGAAAGATACTTTACGTATCTATTTCCCTTCAAGCGTACATCATAACCAAACCTTGGTCAAACCTTGTGCATATTCACATCTCTGGAGCATACACAAGATCTATTAAAGTTAGTAACTTTACTTAGATTCTTGTTCCAAAGAACTTTCTCGAGAACATTCTTGACATAGTTCATTATCACACACAAACACATTTTTTTTTATCTTAGATGATCAAATCACTTGCATAACACATAATTAAACTCAACATAAAATATGTCACCCTTTAGATCATTCAACCTTAGATTCCAAACACAAAGATTAAAATCTGTTGACACATATTTGTCAAATTCCCGTGTATAATATGACATCTTCATCACCTTAGTTTTAATAGAAATAGTTGAGTCTTATTAAGTCAAGTATTGGTGAATTATCGTCTTTATATACTTCAAATAGACAAAAATTGGAATTCCTATCTTTCTAACATGAGAATGACTACTGGAGAACCCATTGTACTAGAAACTCAATTTAACCTAACGGTTAAATTGCTTCCAGCCGAGAAGTTGGGTATGTGGAATCACCCGTAAAATGGTCGTGTTTGGCCAGAATTGAGCACCGCTAGAAGTAGTTTCATATTCATTCTCCAATATGAAAAATCTTTATTCCTATACTTGCCTAAAGTAGGTATTAAAAGACGATAGTTTATCTTGTCTTAGGAATATTAATCAAACAAGTAGTAGATGTGATTTTTCTTTAAAATTACTTGCATTACACATACATGTGTTGATTACACGTTATTTGATACTACCTCCGTCCCAAAATAAGTGTCCAGTTTGACTTTTCAGAGTCAAACTGGTTCAACTTTGACCTTCTTTATTTTTGTGGGTATTATATAATACTTGATGCAAAATATATGAATGGATTGGGTTTTAAGTGTATTTTTCATTGGTATAATTTTTCTTCAAGTATTATATAACAAAAAAATAATACTCCCTCCATCCCTAAATAAATGTCCACTATCGATTTTTAAAGTCTTTTTTACTCAACTTTGACTTTAAGTTAATTCATTTGTATTATGTAATACTTGATAAAAATTATATCAATGAAAATACATTTAAAACCTAATCTATTCATATATTTTGCATCAAGTATTACATAATACAAATAAAATAATTTAAGGTCAAAGTTATAAAAAGAATACTTAAAAAGTCAATAGTGGACATTTATTTAGGGACGGAGGGAGTAATATTTAAGGTCAAAGTTGAACCAGTTTGACTCTGAAAAGTCAATCTGGACACTTATTTTGGGACGGAGGGAGTATGATTTAGTATCTTGACGTTATCATTATTTGATAGTCAAATAAGTAGACCTTGGAAATGTTTTGTTTGCATGCTTATATGCTTTATGTTAACATGATTTGTATGAAATCTTCATTCTTTCGTTATATGCTGTTTAGCAAGATTAACGTATTAACTCATGATATGTCATATCTCCATATCTGAAAGCTCGTGTCTTTTCTTGACATTCTTTGAGTCTTTTCGTAGGAAAATCTAAATGATACATGCTCCTAAATGTTATAATGGTTTGCATGAATCTGTAGTCTCACCTCTTTGTTACACTATTTGTTTGTCATGTGTGCACTTTGTCTAAGTCGTTTTGGTATGATGATCATTTAGAAGTCATTTTACTTTTAGATCATTGTGTTAATTAATGGGCAAATATGCTTAAGTGACTAAGCCTAACTTCAAAACAATCTCACAATGTAGCATATAAAACAATGTCATGCTATCTTGCAATATGATTATTTGTCCTTATGCTATGTGGTAGCTTTTTATTTAGTAGTCAATTATTTATTTTTGTAAGATGTTGCCTTATGATATTCACATCTTTTGTCATTAAGACTCTTGTCTTGTAGGTTGATAACAAATTATTTGTTATTTCTCTTTTTTATGCATATCTTGCGTAATTATTGTCCCTTTATTGCTACTTAGATTAGTAATATGTTTATGGGATCCATTTTCTTGCATATAGCTTTAAAAGCTAATAGGATTAAGTTTTAGAGGTTTGAAATTTATGTTTGGGTATCTTTCAACATACCTCTATCCAAATTGTATTGTTGCTTTTGCTTTCCTAACATCATCTCCATCATCTTTTAGTTAAAACAATACACCTTCCATAAGGAAAACCACATGCCTCATCATGCGATCATCTCACATTGATAGAGAAGAGCTACGTGACTTCAAGGATGAAGTTCTTTGTAGGCTAACAAACATTCGCAAAAAGATTGCTAAGCTCATCGCTTTCATTAACCTGTATCGTCATTCATCGTCCGATACATCACACATTATGTTGAATGTCTGTAATATACTAGAAATCATAACACAAACACAAGATTAATGATAGATAGAATTTAGAGAGAGAGTGAGAGAATGGGAGTTCTAGAGAGAGAAAGTGAAGGAAAAATGAGTTGAATAATTAGAAGCTCCAACCCTTCCCATGTGTGGGAAGGGGTATAAATACTACTAGCTTAAGTGCCCCGAGCGGGCTGTTGAGTGAGCTGACAATGGGTAAAGACCCGACCCAACTCCAAAAATACTAATATAACTAAACTATTATAATAATACTAATAATCCTACGAGTTACTTAATGCTAATAGATGCTCGGGGTGACCGAGTCTTCATATGAATATTTATATTCCTAACAATCTCCCCCTAAGGGAGGTCACCCCGAAAATTACACTTTGAATTCTAGCATTCTGTTACATGAATTTAACTTCCTAGCTCGTAGTCTTTGATTCTTCAACGTCATTGATCTTTGTACATTCAACAGTGAACTTTTCATGACTGATCTTTTGTCATGGATGATCTTCGAGGATTCTTTGAGGTCATCATCCAACATACGTCTTCAAGTCATCATTTTGCGGTATCGTCTCCATGTGACGTTGTGATCTTTGAGCATTCCTTGAGATCATCAGCCACCGTAAATCCCCAAGCTCATCCGTTGTAGTATCGCCTTCATGTGATTTTGTGACCTTTGGACTGGCATGCTCACACTTTTTTGGATCATGATAACTATCATCAGAGTTGCAAAAGCTGTGTTGTATGTCTTTCAGCTATCATGATGTCTTTAATAATGAATTGGAAGTGTGAGCATGGAGTGTGGATTGACACGTCTCTTACTGAAATCAGGAACCACCATCACCATCTTTATATGAATCTGAAATAAAACAGTTAGCAATAAAGTTGGGGAACGAATATGGATTTGTCATTCGCCCAGTGTGGTTGGATTAACCTTCGGTTCTGTGAGGACCGACCTGTGATCAGGTAGAATTATCTTTAAAGAAAATTCTCCTTGACAGGAATTTCTAGCTTGTTGTAAAGACTCATCCAACGAATTAACCCTGGAATCGTCATACAAGCATGTTCTCATACCGGAACGTCTCAAAGCAGACAACACGGTAGAGTGAATCAGTGAATTAAAATTTACTGATTAATGAGACCGTCAATTCATTTACTGGAACAAGATTGATTCAACAGTGAATCGCCCCATCGTTTCTTTCCAGTTGTCACAAGTTTGATCCATGAAGGATCTCACATGTCACCCACCAAGAGCTTGTTTGATGTTGGCTCTAGAAGGATTTCCATCTTCATTGTGAATACTTTACGTATCACTCGGATGTTCTGGCAATACCACAAGGATAATGCGTAGGACTCTTTAACATGTATTTTCTTACTTTTCACGGTGTATGAAACAACAAGCATATTGGAAGTGTGTCCTAATGAGATTTATGGATGATCTCTTGGCTCTAGACTCAATAGTGCATTTTGATTTAGTAATCGGAGGCTGGAGAGGACTACCACCTTTTCAATATCATCTAACTCGGAGTGAGAGAGACGATAGACATGTATTGATCTCCGTGACAAATGAAACAAGAGTCCTTTGAGGGACCTTGAGTGGCTAGGGAGGGTTGTGCAGCGTATCACTGGGTCCATCATACTTTGTCTTCAATGTCAGTAATCAACTAAGTGATTATGACAGCGTATGTATTGACCCGGTTTCTGCCTTAAGTGTAAGGAGGGCTTATTTCTTTTCACCCTTTTTCTTTACATTTCTTTTTCATTCTTCAACCCCTTCAGCATTTACCGAGACTTCATCACTAGCACCTTGTTGGGTTTGTTCAAGTACTAGCTCCATCTCAGTCGGCACTCTTCCCTTATTCTCACTTTTCTCCTTTTTTAATCATACCTAAGGACTTCTACACTAACTAGTGGATTGTCCCTGGGTAGATCCCTCCGGCTCTGGCGGGATCGTGGGAACTTATACCTAACCTTACCATCCTTATAACTCCAGTACATTAAATAAAATGGTCGGTCTTTCTTTGGTGTTCTTCCACAATTGCCATCATAAATCATTCACTCCCCTTCAATATGTGCATCGATATACGAAAGAGTTTAGCACATATGGGAGAGCCTACACTTGAGTCCAAAAGATCACATTTTTTTATCAGATTTCATATTTAAATCACATTCTCACCCCCGATCAAAAATTTCAAACCATTTGACATTTGTTATCCCAATTGATTTAAATAAGTTAGAAATTATGGGAGAAAATGTGGTCAATTTTAATATGTGCTGATAATGGAACAATATTCTACTCCCCCTCAATTTATGAGGGTGACTGTTAGTGTCAGGTATGATAAGTTTGGAAGATTTGAATTTAAAAAATATCATACACTGACACATAACAACCACATTTTGTTCACTGCTTATAAAGTACACATATAACTGTTACGACGCAAATGATGTTGACCTTTATACACAGATGATGTGATCATTCGCTTCTCTAAGGGAGTCAGTAGTCAACATCAATTATCCATCCATCAACAAAACTTCCCAAGTATTGTAGATCCCCACTCGGCGAGATCAGAATTAGCTTTGTTGAAGTGAATGTGGTGGTGGTGGTGAAGGTGGTGTTGTTGTTGTTGCTACCGATGTTGTTGTTGTGGTGAATTCAAAGCCAGTTAATAGAGTTTGAACATCTGATCAAATGGTTAGAGCGGGAGCAGGCACATTCATTTTGGCCATGGAATCTGCATAAGAATATCAACACAGATATGCATACATACAGATTCACACTTCATTACTCGCTACCACGTAGCAGCTAGCCTACTCATAATACCATATTCATATCCTAATCAAACCACTATTTAGCATGAAGATCAACCATCAATCATGAACATGGCAATTCACCCATATTTTAACATTCAACTCATGATCTTAGGGACATGATACTAACACGATAGCTATATACCTAAGCGTATTCTTAGTGCACAAGCAATACGTCAACAAAAATTAAACAGCTATTGATTAACAAAAGTCAATCAACATTCGAAACTCATTCAATCAGATCATACAAATGCCTGTGGAGTATTCAAGAACATCAAACACAATGGGTTTTCTGACTTCTTTTAGATTTTGATTTTTAAAGTATTTAGGGGATTAAACGAGGATTCCAAAGTGATACAAATACACCTTCTAGTTATATAAAGCTAGGAAACTATAAGCATATTGCACATAATGCCCTAATCTTTCTAACAACTAACACATTTGGCCATTTTAGATAGAGCTTAGTTAGTTCCTCTTTAACAAATACCCCATTAACTACAAAACCTTTTCTAACAATTATGAGATGACCAAGAAACCCGTTTGATGATATAAAATTTGAACTCACTCTCCCCCTCAATCAATGACCCGTATTCTAGTTAAAGAGTTGTAGTCATTGATTGAGTGACAAATTTTATGAACAATCCAAGTCTGAAAGAATTTCAAACAACACGTTACCACCATGTGTCTCACAAATAATTTTTAGAAGAATCATAGAAGGAAAATTATTTGTATACAAAGAAGATTTCTCTTCTTTTACAAGAAATAATGCACTGAAGCGTACATTAAATCAAAGAAACATAGATATAAAGTAATCCATGCCCGGGTGAACTTCACCCAGTGGGAGGAACAACCGTCTTTTTGGCGACGTGCTTTCCCCATAATGAAGAACGGGTTACAGTCTGAAGTAACTGCAAGCCATCATGACATGTTTTAACAATTTATTTTAACTTCTGCTCGAGCTTCATTCAAAGTCCCGTGTCATTATTGAATGACATTTCTAGGACCGTAAATGTTATCGATAAACAGAAGACATGCATAGAGGAACTATTTTTGGTATTTTCTAATTTTCTGATTTTTTTTTTTTTTTGGTTTTTATGGGTTTAAGTTTTTCTATTTACATTTTGTTGGTTTTATATTTTTCTATTTAAATTTTGGTTTAAGATATGTGCAAGGTATATAATTCAATTTAAGGTAATGTTGACATGAATACCGAAATAAGGATATCGTTCTGTACGTTATAGAAGTCAGTAGTCAACATCTCTTAAACTTTCACCACCAAAGCTTTCGAGGCTCCTGAATAACCGTCTGAACTTGAGCCTTCTCAATTGTGAAGCTTTGACAGCTTCCCCCTAAACCGACAATCTTCTTTTTGAGCAGTTTCAAAGCTCTCTTTCAAGCTTTCATAAGGTAAGTGTACAGCGGAAACCGTAGCAAACCAAATCAAATATTGTTGCTCCTTTTAAGAATAATCATCATGATTCTCCGTTCGGGGGATCATCAAATAGATCAGCAGTGTATCATCTCACACTTGAATAATTCTTCTCACATTACTTCCCGCTGAAGTCTGAAGGAATGCATACCGAAAGTATCCAGAGACCACTTCCCCCAAGTAGTTGAAGTGATGCAATCAGTCTCATTGTATGAAGCTTAAAAACCCAAAGTACACACTCAATCCCATTAATGAAGTCGAAAACATAACACCAAGATCAATTAAGACTCGAAAATGCACTTTTCTCCCTTCAGGAAATTGCAGATGAGAATTGTTACACCAAAGTCAACTAAGTCCCGAGTGTAAGCAATTTATCCCGTATGTAGTCGAAATGATAACACCAAGACAGTACCATAAAAGCAACTAGAGGAATCATCATACAACTGTGTACCTCTTTAATCATCAGAAACTGTTTCTTACATCTCTTCCCCCACGTAGTTGGAATAATACACCAAAAGCCACGAGTTAAAACACTGATTTTCTATGTGGTGATGACATTTGTCTTCCCGGAATAACTTCAACTAAGAAGAAGTATAAAGTCCATCACGTGTACTCGTTGTGCGTTCAGATGTATGTCTCCTTCCCCCTTGCTGGTTTTGATACCTCAGAATCAGCAACACATTTTACGCACATATACTTGAAATCTTGTGAGAAGAACAAAGTTGGCTCAACTGTATCAAGTGAGAATCAACCGCTACCAAAACTCTCTCTGACTATCTTTACCAACCCTTAAGTAGGCTATTGGAAGTGATAACTGAAGGAGCAAACCTGATGCGTGGTTTTGCGACCTTACAACAGGTTTTACCTCTCGAGGGATCTCAAGAGGCTTACAACCCCACCAGGCAGTGTACCTGACCGATGTAGTATAGTGTAGTGGTAAGTACGGGGGATTGATCGTTCTCCACAGGGAATAGTGTTCGTTAGGTATGAAAAACTACTTTAATAGGTCTAAGGGTGAAGGAAGATTATTTTTTGTATTTTTATATTTTTTTATGAAAGCAAGTAAAATCTCGGGTTTGAAGGAGTGGGCGGAATTAGTTGCTAGTCAACTAACCCAAGTTACTACGAATGCAAATAAAATAAATAACAGAAAATGAAAAGGTCGTGAAACTTATGTGGAGAGAAATGTGTTTACTTAGATTTCCTTACTCCCTAACTATCTTTTACCGGTTGATTAGTGTGTATTAATTGCGTGGATGACGGGTGTATTCCTTAATACCAATCGTGGGGTGGCGTACGTACTTCCCCAACTCTATGAGCTCCTACTTCACTCCTATGTCGAGCCGGCTAAGAAGCTCCTAACATGGGATCACTAGAATTCGCTCATGCATTAAATACAACCATAAAAACCTTAGTACGCATTGGTTCATGTTTCTTAAGACGTTCAAGCAAGTTACCGAATAGGAAGTTAGCCAGTTTTCTTAAGCCTAACATCGATGAACAATCATCCAATACAACTAATAACACACTAATAACCAATAATCAATAGCTAAGTTTCATTAGATCTAAGCAAACACAAGATAAATCTAGCCTAGCATGTTAATCAAAAGACAAGAACAAGATGTAATCAAACAACACATAGACATATTGAATGATTAAATAATCACTTATCTTCAATTAAACATGGGAGATCCAAGGGTATGAAAACCCTTAAAATGGCAGAAATTCGTCCTAGGGTTTCTCCTCCAAAGTTACACACAATAAGTTCCACACTTATGACAAAAAATTGCAAAACTATATATAGAGTTTAAGGTCTGACGGCGTCACGTTATAGGACTTGACGCCGTCACCTCGCCGCTTTTAGGGTTCCCGGATGGCCTTCCTGACGCCGTCCCTTTTTAGTGCTCCAAAATCCGCTCTGGCTTATCAAGGCTTGACGCCGTCAGAAATGGGCTTGACGCCGTCCCTCTTTAAGTTAAACCGTGATGACCTTGAT
Source organism: Artemisia tridentata subsp. tridentata (assembly GCA_021014915.2). Lineage (NCBI taxonomy): Eukaryota > Viridiplantae > Streptophyta > Magnoliopsida > Asterales > Asteraceae > Artemisia > Artemisia tridentata. Next base: position 14,883,330 of record CP139507.1, read on the forward strand.
CACTTCAAAGGGTGACGCCGTCAGATTTTTCGTGCAAAATTCTCTGGCTTATCATGAGTAATTTTCATATCCACCTTTTTTACCAAGCCATGACGCCGTCAAGGGCAATCCCTGACGCCTTCAAAGGTACTTTCCAGCATAATTTTGAGACTTTGTCGTTTTCTTCACTTTTATGCTCCAAAAACGTCCAAAATGCTTCCTTTTCCAGATTTCTTCTCAAAAGTACCTAAAATGACAAAAGGAACGATTTAGGGCAATATTTGATCAAATAAATACGATTTAGGGCTTAAATGACCCCCTAAAAGTGGTACACTTTTCGCTTCATCAAATACCCTTACACTTGAGATTTGCTTGTCCTCAAGCAAATGCGCTTTTATTCTAATCAAAATACAAGTTAGGGGTCATTTAACACTAATATAAAAGTAATTACAACAAATAGTCGTTCCACTTTAATCATAATAAGCACGGAGATTACATACTAGCACCTCACAAGTAGTGTTTAGATACTCACATCTATCAAGTGTCATCAAAATAAATCTCATAAATGAAAACGGATAATATCTCTCACTACCTGTCATAGCAAATAGATTACCATAGGCTTGGGAAAGGATCAAAAACCTCCTCCACTAGGCGTAAGCACCTAAGATAAACTATCAAAGAGGGCTTTTAAACGGGTTATAACGTTAGGTGTAGGGATATGATAAACACGGTTTTGTTGGATAAGGGATATTTTACTGGTGGCGAGTTAAAGATCTTGATTAATTACATGTACTATACAATGTTGCTAAGCCAAGACTAGACTCAATCTTAAGCTAAAAACAAAATAACAAAAACATAAAATAAACATAAAATAAAACAGGATGGTAGTCCGTATGTTTTTTCTACTTTTCTTTTTCTCATTTTTTTTTTCTTGATTTTTTTTTTTTTTTTTTTTTTTTTTTTTTTTTTTTTTTTTTTTTTTTTTTTGCATACACTTTTGCCCTACCATCCAAAATAATACATCACAGGGGCGTTGCATTCCCCTTACACTTGAACTTTTACATAACTTTACAAATAACTATTCTAATGACTCGAATTAAGATAATTGAAAAACTTGTAGTACTTTTAAAATATTTAGCACATATGGGGGTAATAAATGATGTTCTTCCCCATTACTCCATTACACTAGTACTTTACCCATGAGTCCCAATCGTCCCAAAACAATATGTACAAGGATATGACTCGACTTAGCAACCATGTAATCAATTAGATAATTAACTTGGGTTTAAACAAATGTTGTCACAATAATGCACTAAAGGTGAGTGCATACAAGGTAGGCTAAGGCGATTTGGGTGTACATTTAAGTGGGGTGTAACAAATTCTTCCTTTAAGTAGAATGCTTAAAGGTCGAAACGAAAAGATAGGCTCTGAGGGGTGTACTAGGGGTATCGTGTACTAAAAATGAGTACAACGCAAAGGGTGTGGGAGAATTACTTGACCAATGTAGCCAAAGTAATTATAACAAAAACACAGGTGTAAAACAATGGGTTAATCCTAATGCCTCTTATCATGTAGTAAATCTAACTACACGAATGTAGTCTCACTTGTGGCCTTGGAATGGTCCCAACGCAAGTTCTAGAATCTAAGTGCTACCGGTACACACATCATAGCATAAATGCTTTTCCTACCAATTCTAGGGGCGAACCTCACATTTGGGGGTGGAAAATTTTTTTAGTGGTACGGTTTTTGTGCTAGTCATATAACTCCTATCCGTGAGACGCTTATTAAGACCAAAGTTTCACTCCTAAATGTTGTAAAAAATTTTAAATTTGGCACTAAAATTGCCCTAACAGGTATTTATCTCAGTTTTATTACACATCTACCATTAAACAAACAAAAATCAAGTGCAATTGTATTCTCTAAAGTATCGTACTTTTACCCTCCCCTTACACTTAAGATGAACATTGTCCCCAATGTTCAAATAACAAGATGTAGAAGTAATAAGGTAAAAGAATGAAATCAAATACTCCCCTGATTCGTTCGGTGGATAACGAAGTAACATGGTTAGATCTTCTTCCAAGAGAATGTAGAAGCTCCAAGACTAATGCATCGCCATAAGCTTGATTCCAAATACATTTCCTTGTCCAAAATAACCTGTTAAACCTGAGAAAACAAACACGAAAACCTGCATAACATCGGCGGGATAAACTCTATATAAGGATATAATGCTTGTGGAATGATAGTTTTGCAGATTCCTGGAGATTATAAGTTAGAGATTTAATAAAAACTTTTTATGAAAACAAAACTTTCAAAATTTTCAGAAAATTAAAACCTGACGCCGTCAGGTTGTAACGCCTGACGCCGTCAGAAATGATCTGACAGAATTCTCATGTTAAGTTTCCGGAAAAATTTTGGAAAAACCTATACCTTACTTCCTGGAAATCCTGCAAAACATCATTATGACTCGATACAAGCATTTGACTCAAACAAATACTAATATGTATGTTAATTTATTATTATTACGATTCATGTTCATTTGTGTTCTAATAAACCGATTTGGATTTCCCTTACACTTAAATTTTGCAAAATACCTTTATATGTAGTTAAGACGAAGTTAAAAACAAGATAAAGCATTTTCACAAATTAGTTTTTAACATGAATCAATAATAATAACGATTAAACATACATACGGAAACAAATAAAATCAAACAAACAAATAAATAAACACCAAGAAACAAATAAAGGTTGCATGCAATAAAGAAAACCAATGTCACAAATGTTTAAAGGCCATAAGATTCCTAACCCTAAACTATTACAGACCAAATTGTTCCAAAATATACAACCATAGATTAAATTGTTCAAATATCATAACATCAAATCAAATCATCACTGGGGTGGGGGACCCTGGTGATAGTCGTAGCCTGGAGGGAGGTGCCCGTAGTACCCATAAGGTGGGTAATCCTGCTCACGTCCCGGGAAAGGGTCAATCTGCAGGTGTGGGTCCAACTGATCACGCGTAGATAAATGCTGCATCTGACGAACAGTGTGATCATACATCCAGTCGAACCTCTCGTCCACCCGGGTTCTCCAAGTATCAACCTGGCCCATCCATGCCCCCTGGTGAGCCTGCCAATCCCCCCTGCTCATGTGCCGGTAGTAATCTACCGTACCAGCCTCATAACCCCCATGCTGCTGCTGCTGATGCTCCTCCTCATCATCATCCCCACCATCATCATCCTCAGCTTCGTCTGGATGATACCACATAAAGGTCCCATCATACATCTCCATAACCACCTCCATCTGCTTCAGGGACCTCACCTTCACTATCCTGCATGCATCACCATCACTCAAATACCTCATGACCTCGGGCCTGAGGACTCCATAAGATCGGGCCTGCCGGGTGATAAACATCCCACCATAAATCCTGTCTCCTTCTCTTTCCCCAACTCCACCATGTAGAAAGCTAGCAACCCAAAATGGGATGTTGCAGTAAACCTCATCAGAGTAAATGGTGTACAAATAGAAGAGGTCTGAAGCAGTGACACGGTGGTGAGAGCTGTGGCGCCCTGTCAAGCTGTAGGTGAGACATCTATGGGTCAACCTAACTCTAGGCTCCCTGATTTGAGATGCCACAGTAGTCGAGGTGTACATCCCATCCCCAATAGTCGGCCAGAACATGGAACATCTGAAATCATTCCTCATTGACTCCCCATGCAACAACCTAGTCATGAACCCTACTTGAGTGGTTTCATGCTGACAATACAACCCAAGTCTCCATCCAAACTCAGTAACCGAGCATGTCCTAAGCTCATCCCCCAGCCTAAAATAGATTGTGGTCCTACCCACATCGGTCCTTGCCTCGGCCATGTCAAAGTGAAAAGTGGCAAAGAATTCACGTACCAATTCGTCATAGACCGGCTCTTGAATTCTAAACAGGTTTTCCCACTGAGGGCCGGTGAAGTCATCGGTCTGGAAGCTTTGGAGAAAGGTTTACTCAAGACCTTCCCTCCTCAAAAAGCTCCAATCTACCACTGCCCCATTTTCAACTTTATGTTGTAGCAATTGGGTGTATTTAGTTGTGGCAGCATCGTCATCGAAGACACCCCAACTGAGGACCGTGTCGCCAAAGTTCTCTTGTTGAGATCTAGAAGAACTCCCTCTGCTAGGTCTTTGACGCTTACTCATTATCTGGAACAAAGCAAGGAGGAACAAAAAGGGTTAATTTGTGAATCAAAGAATTGGTTGAGCATCAGACAAGTCTGACGCCGTCACCCTTTGCTAGGTGACGCCGTCAGGTTCGACCGAATTCAAATCCAAAATTACGAGGGAAAAATCAATATCCAAACTTCAAGCTTATAAACCAAACGCCCCTTTTTGCAGCAAAATGGGTGATTGGATCATAGGTTATGGTTCAAATTCGTGGCCACCCAATTAGTGAATAAACCCATTTGATTGCCAATCATCAAATGCTTTAATCATTGCTAAATAACACTAATTAAAGGCATTATGAGTTCTAGGCATGAATCAATCCTAGGGTTTCATGAGTTGGGGGTTTTCGAAATTTAAGAATCCTATGAGTAATTAAAGCGAAAAGAATGAATAAGAATTACTTACCACGTGGAGATTGGTAACGAAAGTCGGTGAATTTGACCTTGAAAATTCGTGGGTGGGGTTGGAGTGGATATGGTTTGTGGGGTTTGTGATGAAAGTGATGGAAGTAAAGTTATTATTGTTGTGCAGACTGGGTGACGGCGTCACGTTCTTAGTCTGACGCCGTCAGACCAGCGTAATTTACCACTTTGTGCCAGTTTACAAATGAGCCCCTTGTACTTTAAGGGAGCAGCTAGTCAGGGTCAATAACCCTGATAGCTAGTCTCGTTAACAAGTTCCTCCTGGTTCAAATGTTTTGTTACTGTCACGGGATGTAGTAAAATGTTGGAAAGGGCCGGTTGACGTCTCATTCAGGTTCCAATTTCCATCACGGCAGGTATTCAGGGAGTGAGAGGAACTTTTCCAGGTGGTTTTCGAAATGAGGGTGTGCTTTAATTGAGTTCTTCTCACACCTGGCTTAAAGCCAAAAGATCGTTTCCTAGCTTCATGAAAGTTAGGGAGCGTGACAACCATGCTTCCTACGAAAATGCTATGATCTTGAGAATTCTCTTTCTCGCGAGGGGATCCAAATGGATAAGAGGGTTTTAAAGGTGAAGGCTTGGGGAGAGGGGTTTCATCATCCCATTCGTTTTATGGTTCATTAGGGACCGGGAGTTCAAAGATCTTCTCGATCTTTTTGTGTGAAGCTTCTTCCCTAATTTTCTCCTTTATTCTCGCGATAAATTTTTCTGCTAGTTTCATGAACATATCTTGGGTGTTTTTCAGTTGAGTCTCTAATTCCTGGATCCGTCTCTCTTGGTTGTTCACGAAAGTTAGCATTATCCCTTCAAATTCATCTTGTCGTGAGAATTGATGAAACGTATGTTTACCAATTGTGTTCACGCACTCATCGGGATTTTCATCATCCGTAAGTGTCTCAGCTTTCATTAATCTCTCAACCTGCCTTTTTATGTTTTCGAACAGCTGTTCTTGGGTTGCACTCATGCAATTTAAAATCCCTTCTTCCGATAACGTTGAGTCTTTCCATTCTTCTTCTTCTTACTGTGCTAAGTCCTCAATGACTTCCCAGCACTTATCGACACTGAGCCTGCTCAGCCTTCCCTTGGCAGCGTAATCTATGGTTCTTCGAGTTTGATGGTTTACGCCATCATAAAATCGTTGGATTTGTAGCCAAGGATCCATGCCATGGTGAGGGACTTTTTGGAGTAAGTCCTTGAATCGAGTCCATGCCTCGTAGAGGGTTTCGCCTTGACGTTGTTGGAACATCAAGATATCATTCCTTAGCTTGGTAGTTCTTCCTGGTGGGAAAAACTGAGCAAGGAAACGAGTGGTGAGATCATCCCAAGAGGTGATGGATCCTGCGGGTAGACGCTCTAGCCATTGACTAGCTTGGTCCCGCAAAGAGAATTGAAAGAGACGCAGTCGGGTCGTCTCTCGAGTGGCAACATCAAGGTCTATGGAATCAACGATTTTGAGAAAGTCCTTGAGATGTTGATTAGGATCTTCGGAACGAAGTCCATGGAATGCGCATCCGCTTTGCACCAACCAGATGGTGTCGGATCGCAAGGGAGTGACATTGGCTCCTTGAGTGAGCTCAATGGTGTTTCGATAGCCATGCTGGCTGGGACGGGAGTAGTCTCCTAAGGTACGGGCTCTAGGAGGTGGGTGTTGTTGTGGTGGTGGGTTGATGGGATCGAGGATATTACCATCTTCCATGATGTCGAATGGTAATGGTTACGAACAAAGAAACGAAGAAAAAAGATAGACTAAAGAAAACCTAGAAAAATAAAATAAAAATCTCACTAGAAAGGAATCTAGTGAGTAGACCTATAAAATAAAAATTCAACCTAAACAATAACTATTCCCCGGCAGCGGCGCCAAAAACTTGATGCGTGGTTTTGCGACCTTACAACAGGTTTTACCTCTCGAGGGATCTCAAGAGGCTTACAACCCCACCAGGCAGTGTACCTGACCGATGTAGTATAGTGTAGTGGTAAGTACGGGGGATTGATCATTCTCCACAGGGAATAGTGTTCGTTAGGTATGAAAAACTACTTTAATAGGTCTAAGGGTGAAGGAAGATTATTTTTTGTATTTTTATATTTTTTTATGAAAGCAAGTAAAATCTCGGGTTTGAAGGAGTGGGCGGAATTAGTTGCTAGTCAACTAACCCAAGTTACTACGAATGCAAATAAAATAAATAACAGAAAATGAAAAGGTCGTGAAACTTATGTGGAGAGAAATGTGTTTACTTAGATTTCCTTACTCCCTAACTATCTTTTACCGGTTGATTAGTGTGTATTAATTGCGTGGATGACGGGTGTATTCCTTAATACCAATCATGGGGTGGCGTACGTACTTCCCCAACTCTATGAGCTCCTACTTCACTCCTATGTCGAGCCGGCTAAGAAGCTCCTAACATGGGATCACTAGAATTCGCTCATGCATTAAATACAACCATAAAAACCTTAGTACGCATTGGTTCATGTTTCTTAAGACGTTCAAGCAAGTTACCGAATAGGAAGTTAGCCAGTTTTCTTAAGCCTAACATCGATGAACAATCATCCAATACAACTAATAACACACTAATAACCAATAATCAATAGCTAAGTTTCATTAGATCTAAGCAAACACAAGATAAATATAGCCTAGCATGTTAATCAAAAGACAAGAACAAGATGTAATCAAACAACACATAGACATATTGAATGATTAAATAATCACTTATCTTCAATTAAACATGGGAGATCTAAGGGTATGAAAACCCTTAAAATGGCAGAAATTCGTCCTAGGGTTTCTCCTCCAAAGTTACACACAATAAGTTCCACACTTATGACAAAAAATTGCAAAACTATATATAGAGTTTAAGGTCTGATGGCGTCACGTTATAGGACTTGACGCCGTCACCCTCGCCGCTTTTAGGGTTCCCGGATGGCCTTCCTGACGCCGTCCCTCTTTAGTGCTCCAAAATCCGCTCTGGCTTATCAAGGCTTGACGCCGTCAGAAATGGGCTTGACGCCGTCCCTCTTTAAGTTAAACCGTGATGACCTTGATCACTTCAAAGGGTGACGCCGTCAGATTTTTCGTGCAAAATTCTCTGGCTTATCATGAGTAATTTTCATATCCACCTTTTTTACCAAGCCATGACGCCGTCAAGGGCAATCCCTGACGCCGTCAAAGGTACTTTCCAGCATAATTTTGAGACTTTGTCATTTTCTTCACTTTTATGCTCCAAAAACGTCCAAAATGCTTCCTTTTCCAGATTTCTTCTCAAAAGTACCTAAAATGACAAAAGGAACGATTTAGGGCAATATTTGATCAAATAAATACGATTTAGGGCTTAAATGACCCCCTAAAAGCGGTACACTTTTCGCTTCAGTAGGCTATTGGAAGTGATAACTCAAGGAGCAAACCCGATATACCAAACTTGAAACCGAAGTAGAATTCCCCGTTCTCGTGACTTAAGCTTGCACTAATGTTGGAAGAACGGTGTTGAGAATTTATGCTCCAAGCAAATCTCTAAGTACTCAATACCCAACCAAAGTATGAGACATTAACACCTCTTGCGATTATCCACAACGTCATCGGCGTGTGACACTGAGTACTACAACATAACTCCTTTAAGTGATAGTTAACCAGGTCTTCAAACATTTACCCCGACTGCTGGTAACTAGATAAACTAAGTCTTCAACTTAAATCTTAAGCACGAGCAAGTTATCATTGAAAGTCATGCATCCAACCAACCCCGACTTCAAGATAATATAAGATCACGCCTTTATGAAAGTCAACTTTAATCTCAAATAAGTGATACCTGATCAACTCCACTGTTCACACTTCTCCCCCTTAAAAATTGCATATGAAGTTGCCATTTTTGATTGAACAAGTGCATATGAGGTTGATCCACTGTTCACACTTCTCCCCCTCAAAAATTGCATTTGAGGTTGCCATTTTTGATCGAGTGAATAAAAATACAATCTAATGAAAGTAGATCCACTTGATGACTGAACGAGCATGGAACAAGTATGAAGATTGTTGATGAGAATAGTCAGAAACAAGAAGATTGTTCTTCTTCTGAAGATAAAGCGCACTCAAGCGTACGCCTTTCTTTTCTTTGAGGAACGGGGCCTGGAGTGTTTCAGCAGACGCCATTATGTTGACATTGAGGCCCGAGGCTTGAACTGTAGTGTTCAAACGTCATTGTCGATAGAGATCGAGGCCTGAACTGATGTGAACAGACGTCATTGTCGATGAAGATCGAGGCCTGAACTGATGTGAACAGACGTCATTGTCAATGAAGATCGAGGCCTGAACTGGTGTGAGCAGACGTCATTGTCGATGAAGATCGAGGCTTGAACTGATGTGTTCAAACGTCATTTTCATTGATGTTCATCAAGCTTGAATTGTGTGAACCCCTAATTCATGAGATATCAGTCTTTTCGGCACCCAAACCCTGAGTCTTTCCTTAATAGGAGTGAATGATGTACCTACACTTAAGTAAAGACTACCTGCACTGACATTAAGAGTTTGTTTGCATTTATATGGGTTAGTGATATCAGCATCTAGACCATTTTGGGTTTCATTGTCAACCTTGGTTTTGCACTTAGTGAACATCTTTCTAATAGGTATCCATCTAAGACCAGCAACCTTAAAAATTCTACCCATCGGTATCCACCTAAGACAAGATCTAGGAGTGTTTGGTTTCTCATGCACAGTGGAAGACTTGTTGAGAGAAAACTGTTGTCCTATAGCAATTTGCCTACCAGGTTTCTGAGTATAACCTTTTGGTTCTACGGGCTTGTTGTAGTTTCTAGTCTTAGAGTATTGAACCTTATCATGAGCATTCACTTCCTTTAGAAATTTTGTTATGCAATCATCAAGGTTTGCATTAAACACACATTTCTGACAAGTTGAGCAAACAGAGTGTTTGGATTCAGGAAAAGATCTAGAATTCTTAGAGTGATCTGCTACGGGAATCGCTTTAATCGATACGCAACTACTCTTAGAAACAGGCAAATTCCTAGTCCTTTCATGTGTGTTTTTCTTAGCATCCTCTAGGTTGTGATTCTGAACACTGTTTTTATGTCTAACATGTTCCTTTGGTGTCACAAATGACATACGCTTTGAACTAATCCTAGAAGATCTAGAGCCACTCATGTGATGAGGTTTTGCAAACGTATATTCCTTTTCATTAGGTCTAGACTGTGAAGTGACTGGTTTTGACAAAACTTGTTTCGAATCAACTTGGGAGGCAAACCGTGGTTTGGAAGATTTTGGTCGTTCAAATCTAAACGCAGTCGGTTGTCTAACAACTGATTGGTTTCTAAGTGGTTGTAAAACTGGTTTCCCCAAGATTGATGGTTTTGCAAACTTAGTGTTCGCACCATTTCCTGTCAATTTTCTTAACTCATTTTTCAACGCTGCAATTGCAAAACCCTTTTTCTGAAGTTGAGCTTTGAATTCATCATTTTTGGAAATCAAAGAGGTTGTTTGCTCTACAGTCTTAGTTTTCGTTTATTTGATTGAATCACACAGTTCTTTGCAATGAATTTTCAAAGTCTCATTTTCATTACGCAATTCAGCCCTTTATGTTCCACTTCATTATTTTTTGTTGCTATAACATCACTGTCATGTTTAGACTTAACTTCATTACACATATCACACATCTCAGCAATACGTTTTTTCAGGTTGTTGATCGTTAAGTTTTTGGCTTGTAACTGAGCTTTCAAATCATTTATAATAAAAAATTCACGGAATTAAGGAAATTCCGGATTCCTACATGGTTGGTTAGTTTGAAGACTTTCTTCCTTTTGTTGCATTGAGATTTCAAGTGAAATACAATGTCTTTCAAGTTGTAAAAATCTATTTGAAAGTTCATTAAAAACTTCTTTTTCAACCATATCATTTGATTTGAAAAACTCAGCCGTAAGCAAAGACCTTGACGCATCATCATGTTCAACATCCTGATCAATTTCTCCCCCCATATGACTCATATTTGTTGAATTAGATGTGATATTGCTATCAGTCTTTTCCAACAGATATGTGTCATAAGAAGTTTTAATTGATCAATATGTTATCGTTCATTAGAAAGAACATTATGTTGATCAGGCAGATGTACCTCAGTAGATGGTACTTGGTGATTTACTGGTCTGAGATCTGCATCCACACCATGTGTGATATCAGTCCCTGAGCTGTTGCTATCATCATGCTTATTTGACTCTGTCTCGTTCCCCATGTGTTGTGCTCTTTCATTAATGAACTCCTTAACATTACTCATGAGTTGGAGTAGTGTAACGCTGAACATGTCAACCTCGATTCCAGTGTAATTAGCAAACACTTTTTCGTCATTTGACTGTCATAATCATAATCCTTAGTGAATTGCAAATCAATGAACACTTGGAGTTGGTTGTTGATCACACACAAGGCAGCCATGGATCTATCTTCAGAAAATTCTCCTTTGTCAAGTTGATCCAAATACAGAATCATTTTGACTGTGAAGTCTGAACATCCTAGCCAAAGAGTGATGCGAAAGCACGTTTGTATCCTCCAAAGTATCCAGGTTGTTCAAAGAGAACCTTGAGATGTGAATGAAGTAATCGAAAACATTCAATGCAACTTTCCTTTGCATTAGGCAACTGTTGTAGCTGAAGCAACTCTCTCTCTTGCGATTTCGAGCACAAAGATTCCATATTAGCAATATCTGACCCAAAAATGTTTGTCTGTTCAAAAACGTTTGTCGGTTGTACTTTGTTGGGAATCTTATGTTCATCGATCATGTCGTAGAGTTTGAGCACCTCAGTTATGAAAGAATCTGAAGTAGTAGACATGATGTAAACGTGCACGGGATTTTACAACTCTATGATTTAAACCGAGAAATCGATTCTTTCGCGGGATTTTACAAAAATCAAGAATAAACCGTGAAATGATAATGATTACTTGAATGTGTTATGATAAAGGTTTGGATCGATAATATGATTAGTGATTGTGTGTTGAGGGTGATGATTGATTGTTAGACTTTGTGAACTGTTGTTTGATTTTGGTTGAAAGGTTTTAAGTGAATTCAAATAACCACCGTAGTTATATCCAATAAACTCGAAAATATCTCAACCCAAAATACTTTTCAATCTCGGATTCTTGAAGCTCAATCAAATTCGTTGTCCAAAATTGTACCCAAAAATTCTTTACCAACCAAGCAATTCGTCCTTGTGACAAGAACCGATAATATTCACTCCCAAAAAAAAACTTAACAACAAAAATCGTCCTTGTGTTATCAGTCCAAAAACAATAAGCTCAATGACAACTTTTGGAATGCTCAATATCAATCCAATTTAACTCTGCCCAAAGAAAGATCTGGTACAAGCCCAATCTTAATCCTATTAACCCTAATTTTAACACTCATTACCTTAATCTCGGATATATAAACTACTCTTAACACTATCTACCCTAACCTTTTGTAGCATACTAACCCTAATCAAGAAAAAACGCAGCCAACAACATTTAACTCACAGATCAATAAAAAATTTGACACCCCTTTTTTTCTTGTTATGAGCTCAACCAAAACTGCAATCTTATCCTTTTGATAATCCGAACACCAAACCTTAAATGGTTTCCAGGAACAAACACTTAAAGAATCTTTGTAAAAAGGTTTCGGGTAAGTATTGATCTTGTTGTTGTGTCATTTAATCGAACAAAAGAACAATGATAACATACTTGTTATCGTTTTTCTTTGAGAGTTTTCGTACATGTAAGGAAGTATAGCTTCGAACACGGATCAATGATGGTAAATCTCTTGTGGTTTTGTTGTTTGAACGAATCTAACATATCACAACGAGATAGACTGAGATCCCCTTTAGGATTTTAATATTTCATGTTTGCTGTTTGACCCGAAAAAAGAAAAAAAAATGAAACCCAAGTGTTTTGTTCTTTTTTTGAACTATTCAGATATTAAAAAAGATTAAGCTTCAAAAGATCGATGATGGTTATTATTTCGTGTTTGAATGACATTCAATGGTCTGATATGCTTGGGGTATCACACGAAAAATCTAAGATCGAATTGATTGTTTCTTGATCGATTTAAGTTTAGGTAGATTTTTCCTTTTTCGATTTAAAGACTGAGTTGAGGCAGTGGTTAGAGATGGGTGTTTTCTTTGTTGTTGTTGTTAAAATCTAGTTGAACCAAATGTTGATTGATGTGTGAATAAGTGTAGCTTGTTGTTATGTTGTTCATTATGTTGCGGTTTGGATTTGGCTTTGTTGTTGTAATTATTCAAGACAAAAATGCAATAGATCTATGGACAAATCGCAACCTGATTAGTTTGACCAAGATAATCATCAAAACGAAACCTTGTAATGGATAAAACGCAATAAAGCAATGATCAAATCGCAGTTGACCAGTCAAACCGCAATGAGCTGTCACTCTCGTACTATTTTGTCTTTTTCCCTTTTTCAGCAACAGACCAAAACGCAGTACATAAATCTCAATAAAGAACACCCATTTTTTACTCAAATCTCAGCTAGGAAATTCATCAAAATGCAATCGAGAACACTGCCAAATCTCACCAAGAAAAAACGATTCTAACTCACAAATAAGACCACAAAAACTAATAAGCTTATGAAATAAGCAAACCAATAACCAAAGTGGGCTATTACAATGATTCTAAACACGAAAGTACACGAGTTTAACGGATCACACCACAAACAAGATCACAATCTGTGAGTGTTCTAGTACTTATATTCGAACCAAGAAAATAAGAAAGAAACAAGGAAGCAATCACCACGAATTCAACCACTAATCAAACCTTGGCTCTGATACCAATTGTAATATACTAGAAATCATAACACAAACACAAGATTAATGATAGATAGAATTTAGAGAGAAAGAGTGAGAGAATGGGAGTTCTAGAGAGAGAAAGTGAAGGAAAAATGAGTTGAATGATTAGAAGCTCCAACCCTTCCCATGTGTGGGAAGGGGTATAAATACTACTAGCTTAAGTGCACCGAGTGGGCTGTAGAGTGAGCTAACAGTGGGTAAAGACCCGACCGAACTCCACAAATACTAATAATAATACGAATAATCCTACGAGCTACTTAATGCTAATGGATGCTCAGGGTGACCGAGTCTTCATATGAATATTTATATTCCTAACAATGTCCACCAATTAAGGGGGAGAGAAACTCATTTACATAATTGTCTTTTTGTATATCCATTACACTCTCAAATACCAACACATAGGTTCATACTACTTCGTTAAAACCAGTTCACAAAACCACAAGTTTTTCAAACCTTATTAGTTCAACATCACAGTACCTCGTCAAGTGAAAAAACACATCATGTGTTTGACTAACCTCTTAAACGAGAAGCATTAAGTCTCCTTAGACTTTGACTAGGAATAGTGAAACCAAATAAGCAGTTATAAGTAAATAGATATTAGCTTGAACCTTCATTTGATCTAAAACGACAAAACATGACCAAATCAATTCTAGTCCCACGGTACCCTTCGATAAGAAGGACGGAACCAAAGATTTGGTTCCGCCCAATCCGCGGGTACCTGAGTCAGTTTTTAACCATTCATAACAGAAAACCCTCTCACAACCAACGAGTCTAGGATTTACTTTCACATCTTTATTGTCTAGAAAAACTTCATTGTCTAGAACACCTTCATTGTCTAGAACACCATCATAGGATCTCATCCTTTTCATTCTTGATACATGTTAAGCACGTCATTGTCAGTGCAAACAGAACCATCATTCTCAACACATTCGTCCAACCAACACTCTCATCATATGATGTCATTTTCATCCGCATATAGGTATCTAGTATTTCTAATTGTTGCATATGGAATTTCTATTCCTAATTGATCATTGTCTTCACTTCCTCTTATTTCTATTCGAGCATTTATTATGGCACGATTCATCATCTTTGGTAGATGTTAATATCATAACTTTAACCGTCTTCATTACTCTTATAGCATTTACTATACATTAGAGTTTCTGAATTCATTGCATTTATTATAACCACCACCTTCCATCACCTCTTTCACTAATCACCAACCCCATGGATTAGTGAAAAACCTACCTGCATCAACCTTTAGTTATCAATTGAGTTATCACTAGTAAACACTAGCATCACTCACTTTAACTCCACTTCATATCCTCCTCATAGGCATTGTTTTGTAGGATTTTATCATATTCTTGTGATTGTAATTCTTATTAGAAGATTACACACTTTATAACATGGTTTACTTTATAACATGGTTTACTAGGATTTTATCATATTATTGATATGTTGCATTTTATTTTTCTTTGAGATAAAATATATTGCACTAACCATTTAATTGTAGGTTCATCATCATATACGCTCGATCGTATATAGTATACTCATCTAAATATGAAGTTTGCATCGTTTATTTTTCGTCTTTTATTGTAGGTGCTTCTTAACGTCCTCAAACCAGGAAAAACATATATCAAGCACTATTATTGCATCGTCTATACACTTGGTCGTATATGACATATATGTCTTAAGACATAGTCTCTATTGTGCTAATTTTTGTTTTGTAGGTTTATCTTGACGCCCTAAAGCAAGGGGGAGCTTTCGTCAAGCATTGTTAGAATGCATTATACATACGCATCGTTGCATATCACATACTAACCTTTATTTTGTAGCATTTCTTATCCTTGGATCATATACGTTGGTACCCTAGCAACGGGGAGTATTGATCAAGGGGGAGCATATCATGTACTAATCCTTGTTTTGTAGCATTCATAATCCTTACATCATATACGTTGGTACCCTAGCAACGGGGAGTATTGATTAAGGGGGTGCTACAGTCAAGGGGGAGCATGCACACATTCATCATTATTCTCATTCTTCGGCACACCTTTGTGTTTCGACTAAAGGAGGAGATAGTCCAACATAGCTTACCAAAGTGTATCATTTGCTATGCGCATTTCATTCATCATGCATTTTTCATATATATTATTTTTATGTTGCACACCACTAACCTTGATGTAGGTTAAGAGTCTATATTTGATCCATGTATTCGCTAACAACCTAGGGGATGCAACAACCATAGGAGATTGGAGAAATCTATTTAACTTCACTAGGGACAATGCAAGCTCGCCATTTCGGGGAGAAATGAAGTTAACTCCAAGGACACACCCTTTTTGTTTCGACAAAAGGGGGAGAAAGGTGTAAACGGAGAAAGTAAGTAATTACGAAGTTGTAAGTAATTACGGACACAAGGAGAAAGGGGAGAAAGGTGTAAACAGAGAATCGAACACAAGGAGAAAGTAAGTAATTATGGACACAAGTAACTTTTTGCATTTTACTTTTTATCACGTTTACATATTTTGTCATCATCAAAAAGGGGGAGATTGTTAGTGCAAGCAGTCTCGTTGGGGAGATTGTTAGTGCAAGCAATCTCGTTTGTTTTGATTGATGACAAACATGTAACTTGATACATAACGTAAAATGTACAAGTTACTTGTAATCTTATTTTGTCTCAACATACATTCAACACCTCCCGAGTCCTCGTATGATACAACACAGGTTCGTACATGTTTGTTATGTGGCATTATGATCAAACCCTTAACAAACCATTTAGAATGTTTAAAGTACGGCTAGGTCATTAAAGTATTTTAAAAAGACTAACCATTCTACTTAGAACCTCATTTCACATTTTGTATATACAAGTACTTTTACTTGTACATCATGTTTCCTAAGATTAATAGGATAAGTACACTTTAGGTGTCAAACTAACATGATACATGTTGGTAAACATATATTAGCTAAGCTAGTATATACATAGGACATACATATATACATTTACATTATTTATATTTTAAGAATTAAAATGGAAATATGTTCATGACATCATTGCATACATCATTTAGATAACTTGTAGATTTAGAAAGATATTTTGGGAAGATCTTGTAGCAATGTAGTTGACTTTGTAAGATCTTGGCAAGATATGGTAAGATATGGAAAGATTTGTAAAGCTCTTAGCTGTCATGTCCCGGCGGATCCAAACAGCATAAAGGGCGGATCCTTTTATTTGGATCCGCCAAATCCGCGGGGTAAAATTCCTGTTGGCTATAAATAGCAGCTCATTGTTTAACCATTGTTAATTCCACTAGAACACATATTCCCTCTACCCTTTGCATACATTTAGATCAATAATAAACCATGTAGAAACACACATTAATCACCTTTTCCATAATGATCATAATGTTACTAACTTTCATTATGTTGTAAGCATACACTGTTAATGATCCTGTGAAGCAAGCTCAAGATCATGAGACATTATCCATACCATACTTCCTAATCCACAAAGAAGGTTAGAAGATCTTGAAGTCATTATCCATCATAGCATTCCAACATATGAAGATTCAAGAGCACTTGACATCCTCAATGATTGAAGACTTCTCATTCAAGAAGTTCATGTAGATTTCACATGCATACATGAAGATCCATCACGACAAGTTTAGGGAGCTTGTGATCTTCATCCATTGAAGGCTTCCTTTCAATGGAAGTTCATTTAGAATAGACATTTATATCCATGATACACTTATGTCATGGATCATCATTGATCATTGAAAGCACCATATTAGATTATGTGGTTTATGTGTTTGTGCCATAAAACACAAGGTTTCTATGTTGGGCCATAAAACATAGCGGGAGTGGTTTTACCCTTGTAAAAGAACCAACGGGAGTGGTTGTACCCTTGTAAAGAACTCGACATCTAGCTTAGTGTCGGAAATTGTATAAGCGACGACGGGAGTGGTTGAACCCTTGTAAAAGAACCAACGGGAGTGGTTGAACCCTTGTAAAGAACTCGGTATCTAGCTTAGTACTGGATAAAGTGTAAGCGACGTATGTAAGGTTTTCTCCGCCGAGAAGGGAGCTTGTTGATCTAGTGAAGTAACTCTCGAGTTGGGTACTCGGGGAGTGGAGTAGGGCGGAGAGGAGCTCCGTGACCGAACCACTATAAATCATCGTGTTCGGTTTGCGCTTTCTTTTATTTATCTCTTTACTTTTATGATTGCATAGAAGGGAGCTTGTTGATCTAGTGAAGTAACTCTCGAGTTGGGTACTCGGGGAGTGGAGTAGGGCGGAGAGGAGCTCCGTGACCGAACCACTATAAATCATCGTGTTCGGTTTGCTCTTTCTTTTACTTATCTCTTTACTTTTATGATTGCATTATGTGATTGCTTGTGTTGTGATTAGTTGATAATACTTGGGTGACAACATGCTTTGGTTTATGCTAGACATAAACTACAACAAACATCTTTCATATTAGAACAAGTCAAATTGGAAATTTGATACAACAAGTTTTAAGTTTTTAAAACGGGAACGTATTCACCCCTCTACAAGAAACCTCTATATATACTCTTGTTCACAATTGTCAATCAATACTATTCTCTTTCTTCTTCATTTTCAAACACTTTGTTTATTCATCACCTTTTCGAATACATTATGGCCGGCGGTGGAATTCCTACCGGTCCGGGAAATGACAAAGCTTATCCCGGAAACCTAACTCTCTATGTCACGTTCACTTGTGTTGTTGCTGCCATGGGTGGTCTCATTTTCGGTTACGATATTGGAATATCAGGCAATATAGGCGTCTGCTAGCTCAGCTACGGCACTGTTTGATATTCTCATGTCAAAACTGTTTATGTGATTATTTGTAATGTAATAAACAAGTTTTATGTTTATTATAAAATGATCAGATAAGCAGTTTTGATAAATAGTACTACTAGATATATACTCTTGGAAACTAAAACCCTAACATAAAGCTGTTTATAACTCGTACTTTTTGTGCTTAAACAGGTGGTGTGACATCAATGGATCCATTTTAAAAAACGTTCTTCCCATCAGTATTCCGAAAACAATCAGAAGACACATCGACGAACCAATATTGCAAGTTCGACAGTCAAACATTAACCATGTTTACGTCGTCCTTGTACCTAGCTGCGTTGTTGTCGTCTTTGGTGGCATCGACAGTGACTAGGACACTTGGTCGTAAACTTTCTATGTTGTTTGGTGGTATTTTGTTTTGTGCTGGTGCTTTGATTAATGGTTTTGCTCAAGCCGTTTGGATGCTTATTGTTGGTCGAATCCTTCTTGGGTTCCGTATCGGGTTTGCCAATCAGGTAATGTTTTTATATCGGGAGTAGGTCGTAGAATAACAATTTACTTTTTCAAATGTACCGATTTGGTACGTGAACTTTAAAAAAGTTATAGAAATGTAACGAACTTTCATAAATGTTTCAATTTGGTACGTGATAATGACATGAAAGTCTGACACGTGGCACCATTTATAACGTGACACGTCATCATCATGTACCAAATTAGAATATTTATAAAAGTTCTAAGTGTTTAACTTTTTGACCAATCTTACAACTTGCATCCGTAAACAAATCTGTAAATTGATTTCTTTTGGTTTGTTTTTAGTGTGTGATCAACTTGTTTTGGTTTTGTTTTTCGTGTGTAATCAACTTGTTTTAAAAAACGATGAAAGTGACATTATAAATAAGATTGTTTAATAGTTTTAAACTTTGTGGTATTAAAAAAATCTAGACTCTTTGTTTTTCTTTGCACATGTAAGTCACTTTGTTTGTTTCC
Organism: Artemisia tridentata subsp. tridentata; assembly: GCA_021014915.2. NCBI lineage: Eukaryota > Viridiplantae > Streptophyta > Magnoliopsida > Asterales > Asteraceae > Artemisia > Artemisia tridentata. The sequence continues at coordinate 14,902,540 of CP139507.1, forward strand.
AAATATTCCACGAACAAGACGTTTACTAGTGATTGCAACTAGCAGAAAAATTGACTTCGATAATGACACTATCTAACTTTCTAATCATACTATTATAGACAATAACTTTCAAATATTGATATAATATTTGGTTAAAAAGGACTTCATGAAATATCATGTTTAAATGTTTAATAAGACATCTTTTTCTTACTTACGACTTTATGAACATCATGTTTATTAGTATGACATTTTTTCTTGTTTAATGACAACTTAATGAGATATTATGTTTGCTAATACGGCAATTTTATTGTTAATTTCAGTCTGTGCCACTATACCTTTCGGAAATGGCACCATACAAGTATCGAGGGTCACTTAATATCGGCTTTCAGTTGTCGATCACTATTGGAATATTGGTAGCTAATGTACTAAACTACTTCTTTAACAAGCTCGATGGAAACTTGGGTTGGAGGCTAAGTCTCGGGGGAGCAGTGGTCCCCGCCTTGATTATCACGGTGGGGTCCCTGATCCTCCCAGAAACCCCCAACTCAATGATTGAGCGTGGTAAACAAGACGAGGCGAGAACAAGTCTTCGTAGAATCCGAGGTGTTGATAACATTGATGAGGAATTTAATGATTTGGTTTATGCTAGTGAAGAGTCGCGAAAAATTGAACATCCGTGGAGGAACTTGTTACAAAAGAAATATAGGCCACAATTGGTTATGGCTATATTGATCCCATTTTTCCAACAATTGACCGGGATTAATGTGATTATGTTTTACGCTCCGGTTTTATTTAAAACAATTGGTTTTGGTAGTGATGCATCGCTTATGTCGGCTGTGATTACCGGTTCAGTTAACGTTTTAGCAACGTGTGTTTCGATCTATGGTGTTGATAAATGGGGACGTAGATTTCTTTTCCTAGAAGGTGGCACTCAAATGCTCATTTGTCAGGTTTGTACTAAGATGAACAATAGTACCAAACACATTTCAATGTGTTGTATTTTACATCATGACTTGTCTATATATCACTTGCTATGTTTTTTCTTTATCTTGATTTTATTTTATTCTTGGTGGAATAGGTTGCTGTCGCTGTTTTCATTGGAATCAAATTCGGAGTAAATGGAGATCCCACTGACTTGCCGAAATGGTATGCTATAGTGGTTGTGCTCTTCATATGCATCTACGTCGCTGGATTTGCGTGGTCTTGGGGCCCGCTAGGATGGCTCGTGCCTAGTGAAATCTTTCCTCTTGAGATCCGATCAGCTGCCCAAAGTATCAATGTATCCGTTAACATGATCTTCACATTCTTAATCGCTCAAGTGTTCTTAACCATGATTTGTCATATGAAATTCGGGCTTTTCCTCTTCTTTGCCTTTTGGGTCGTGGTCATGACAATCTTTGTCTACATTTTCTTGCCCGAGACAAAGAACATCCCAATTGAAGAAATGGTGATCGTGTGGAAGAGGCATTGGTTCTGGTCGAGATTTATGGTCGATGTTGATTTACCTAATGGACTTGAGCTAAACAAAGGAGGCGATGCCGTGAAGAAAGAACCTTTAATAAGTTTTCAGTTTAATTTCGACTTAGGTTTTATGTGTCAGTAGTTATGTTCGATTTTTTTTAAGGTGAAAAAGTATATATAAATTGGTTTATGGTGTGAAAAGAAAGGGTAATATTTAAGTTTACTTTTGGATATTGTTCGAATGAAAAGCTCCCACTTTATACAGAAAGTGATTCGTATTGTGCAGTATTACTTCTAACTGTTTAAGCTTAACTGACAAAGTGAAGACAAATATTTATTTTGATGAAATCATCTTATAAAATTGTTGCTTTGTACTAGTAATACATAATAAAAGAGGCAATTTACTAAAAGAAGTTATTTGCAGTTAAAATTTAAACACATGATCCAATGTTCAAACCACTTGACTTATAGCCAATGTGACAAGTAATTGCGATGTTTTATTCAAAACAACGTATAAAAAAACTATACAATACTAAACAACGTATAAAAAAACTATACAATACTATAACAACCTGTGGTATCTAATTTCATTTTATAGTTGAAATTTGTCATTACTCATGACTAAGCTCGAAAGTTTTCTTAAAATTGTATTGTGTCTCCAAAAGAGCAGATAAAATGCGTTACAAAGTTTGTTTTAGGGATTAGCGACGACTACTCATTCAGTGATTTCGGATACTGTCAAGTACTCACGTCGAGTGAATTCGATAATAAACGCTTGTTGGCATTCCAGACATCTTTCGCCTTTCATGGTCACATATCTTGCCGGCTAAGGAACAAAAATCCTTCCCATGTTTCACAAATCCAATTGCATTTCATTCGGAAAGGACATCCTTTTAATTTATACTTATACTTATATGATTATTTAACAACCTTAGTGACGATATCAAATTATCCTTGAATCTTTGGATAAATGGAGTTGGGTTTGTGATGATTCGGGTTGTTTAAGTGTTAAAACACTCTAGTTTAATCAAAACAGCCTCCTCTCGGATTAATGCATTCTTGGTGATCATCATGCTTGGAATTCTTGGATTCCTCGTAAGGCTAACGTATGTGTGTGGAGGGCGTCCTTGTATAGGCTGGCTACTCGATCAAACCTGTCTAATCGTGGTGTCCCTCTTGCTTCCTGTTTATGTTCTTTCTGTGAGAGTAAAGTGGAGGATCTTGACAATTGCATAATTAATTGCCCTAAAGAGTTGTCGGTTTGGAGTAATCAATTGCCCTAAAGGGTTGTCGGTTTGGAGTTGGTGGTGTCTCGACCCTCCAGTCACTTTCCGTTCACTTTCTATATCGGACATTGCTCTAGGTAGGATTGGTCTACATGGATGCCATTGGACTAAAAAGGCAGAGGGGTCTAGAGGAGTGTGCAATAGGTGTTGTCGCATAGTGCATCCACTTAAAAGTGGCCACATTTTATTAGTTTTGCATATAAGTAGATATTATCTTAAACATATATGAGTCATTTAATTCAAGTTTATATGAAATTTCTCTTTAGTTTACAAGTGTAATAGGGCCTCTTTGTTGTTATTGCATAGGGCCAACGAAAATCACGAGACGACCCTATTAAAAAGTAATGCACACAGTTTTTCATTGTGCTCTTTCGGCTATTTGGAAAAGGAGGAACAAAGTGATCAATGCTAATGAGGATTTGGTTGTGAACATAAAGGATGAGGACATCTTCCCGTTGATTCTACGCATATCTAAATCGTGGATTGGTGGCCGGTATATAGCAAGGATCGCGTATTGGGACAGTTGGATTACTCCCCCCTTTGATCTATTTGTTCACTATTAGTTTGACTTGGTCCTTTGTGTTGGGAATTATTGAAGAACAGACTTAAGTCTGCTGATGTATTCGTTAAGTCTGTTAGATTAGTTAAGTCTGCCAGTACATAGTTAAGTCTGGCAATCATAGTTAAGTCTGGTGACTATTATTAGTTAAGTCTGTTTATGTTTAATAGCAGAGTTAGTTAGGTATATGTTAGGAAAGGATATATACGTATTAGATATCTTATTAGAAGATATGTTTATCTTTTCACACGTTTTGTAACATTAGGGTTTCCTTAGTGTATAAAAGGAACCCTAAGGCATTATGTTTAGTGTGACATTGTTGCAATTGAAAGTTTAATAGTAATACAAAGTTAGTATTCATAGTTGTGTTCTTCATACTTGTGGTTTGTTAAGATTCCGCATTAACAATCAATATACTGTTAAGAGTTTCTCACATAGATCAATTTGGATTTATTCAAGTTGTCTATTGTCTAACACAGGCTACTTAGATCCATAACTGTGGACCTACAAGTGGTATCAGAGCCTATAGAGGGACTCTGAGTAAGAAGAAACACAAACCACAAACACTCATTCACTCAAAAATCCTGCAAAATGTCTCAACCTGCTAATGATGAGTACTCAACTCATCTTAGTGATGACGAAGTTTCAAATCATGATGATGATGCATCAGACACCATGTTGGGAATTAAACTTAAGCAGTTTGTATGGTTGTTGATACAAGAACAGTTAAGATTGTTGATACAAGGATAGTTAAGACTGCTGATGGAAGAGCAGTTAGAACTGCTGAAGGAAGAACAGTTAAGACTGCTTAAGAGATTATGTTGAAACCGTTTGAAGATAATTATAGAAAAGATATGGTAAATATCTTATTTGTATAGAATGATATGGTTAGATGTTTAACGTGTAAAGGACTCTTTACATTATAAAAAGAGATCCTTATATTAGGGTTTCATATACATGTCATACAATATGATATACACATATCATTCAGATCTATTGTAATCGTTCAATATAGTGAAGTGATAAGTTTGGTTGATATCGTTGTTCTTATTGTTTTATTTAATCAATCACCAAACACGAACTTATATTCTTCTAAGTGCTTGATAGTAAATTCCGCGTGCTATCAAGTATACACTCAAAGTGTCTCCAACACAAAGTGTGTGTTTAGATCCGGTCAAGTGGTATTAGAGCCCAAGGTTTTTGATATGTTGAGTTTAGAAGAATCAGAAGTATTTACTCACTAGCTATCTAAGAAGATGGACATGGAGACTCCTCAGACCTCAATCCTTGCTAAACTACCCATGCTGAAGCAGAATGAATACGACTTATGGCGGCTCAGGATAGAGCAATACTTCATGGTGCAAGATTATGCATTATGGGATATTATTATCAATGGTGATTCCTTCAAACCAGTTGCTGTTGAAGAAACACGTGCTGATGGTTCCAAGGTCACAAAGCTTAATACTGAGCCAGTTACAAACGAGGAGAGAATCAAGAAGAAGAATGATCAGAAGGCTAGAAATTTGTTACTAATGGCAATTCCTAATGATCAAGTGCTGAACTTTAGCCATTATGAGTCGGCTAAAACTCTGGTACACATGAATCATAGAATTGACTTGTTATATTTAAATGGCTTCCAGCATGGAGACATCCCACATTTAAGCAATAGTAGTTGTCAAGGGCCAACTGGAAATTCAAACAATGCATTTGTTAATATCAAGGGAACTACTATAGCCACGGGGGGACAAGGGTGGCAGTCACCTTGTCTCCCCATTTTGTCCCCTTTCTTTTTCTGTACAGCACAGTTTTTGTCAGTTTCTGTTCTGTATTTTTGACAGTTTTTAGCGTTTGACATATTAAACTTTATATTTTCTGTTCCGCACTTTCAGGTTTATAGCTTTTTGATATAAACAAAATTATAAAAATAAAAAAAAAATAAAAAAAAAAAAAAAAAAAAAAAAAATAGCCCCCGTGGGGATAAAATTGTAGGGACCGTGTTTTTAACCCACCCCTATTGATATTGGGGTGGGTTAGTCCCACGGGGGCTACTTTTTTATACACACGGGGGCTACATTTGTAGGTTTTTTTTTTTTTTTTTTTTTTTTTTTTTTTGTATTTTTATAATTTTGTTTATATCAAAAAGCTATAAACCTGAAAGTGCGGAACAGAAAATATAAAGTTTAATATGTCAAACGCTTAAAACTGTCAAAAATACGAAACAGAAACTGACAAAAACTGTGCTGTGCAGAAAAAAAATAGGGGACAAAAAGTGGAGAGACAAGGTCTGCCACCCTTGTCCCCCGTGGGTATAGTAGATCCCTATCAATAACAATACCTATGTTTACTTGCCAATGCTTAGGCTGCTCACAGTGGTGACCTATATTGCATCATCTTTCCGGCTGCCACCTCAGCTTTCTCTCTCCTCAACCTATATTCATCTCTCTCATCACAGTGGCAACCCATATTGCATCATCTTCCTTTATTTAAAAAAAAAAAAAAAAAAAAAAAAAAAAAAAAAAAACATCTTTTAACACAAACACAAATTTTATTAATAAAACGTAAACATTACATAAACGAAACGATACGGAATTAAACAACTAAAAATTAAACGTAGACATTACATGATATTCATAATTCAAATGTAAATTTTTTATTAATAAAAACATAAACGTTACATAAACAGAAATTAAAACATTACAATAATAATTTAAAAACTAAAACTTCAATTATAATCTGGGTGATCCCAGGTCTGCGAGTTGTCGGAGCGGAAACCGTCGTCATACGGATCAAAGCTCGCAAACCTCTCTGCTTCCAACTCAGCTTCCATCCTGCTCAGCTCCCGGTCGTCCTCAGAGTTCCAATCATCAGCAGGTATCACATTCTCCTCAAAACTTAGCTGAAAGTTATCAAGATGAGGTTGCGGTAGTTGTGGTTCAACAACCCTTGGTGCAGATGAACTTGATGCACCTTGCACAAATTGTTGTTGTTGTTGTGGTGCATCAGCAGCTGCCACATTCTCCTCAAAACTCCAACGTATCTTGTTGGATTTCTCGTTCTCTATCTTCTGCACACAACCCCACAATGTTTCAACAACATCAGCGTCTTTGCGATACTCATCGTCCAAAAACTGGTCGATCACATATTTTCTCTCGACAGAGATATCTTTGCAAGCTGCGTATCGTGTTCTCAGGCGTTGTTTGCGTAACTTCGCCAGCTCAAACTTCTTAATAACTTCGACAATTGCATCTTGGCGTTCCTTGTCGTCTATTTCGACTTGTTTTTTGACATAGTTTTGAACTTGTTTGACAGTGTGTGGAAGGTTACAAGCCATTTTTTTGTGTTTAATTTGTTGTTTGAAAGTATATGTTTGAAAGTGGGTTTGATTTGGGTATTTTTATAGGATGAAAGTGGTAATTTTTTTGAAAAAAAAGTTTTTTTTTTTTTTATACACAAACGGATAGTTTTTTAAAAATCAAGTGACATTGTGTGTTTTTTGATGTGAATTTGGATGAATTGTTTTTGAAATTGTGTGTTTGAAAGTGGGTTTGATGTGGGTATTTATAGGATGAAAAGTGGTAAATATTTTGAAAAAAAAGTTTTTTTTTTTTTTTTTTTTTTTTTTTTTTTTATGCAACAAACGGTTATATTTTGAAAAGTGGTAAATTGTGTTGGAAAAGTTTGATTGAATATCGGTTGGAAATCCGAACGATTTGTGTTTTTTTGTTGCCGGCGATCGATATTCAAACTCAACCCACATTGGGGCGATCGATATTGAATATCGATCGATCGAACCCTATGATCGATTTGTTCCGATGCAGTGTGAGAAGCCTTAACATAAAGTACTCCGTATTAGATAACTTCACGCACCAACTCATTGATAAACTATTGATGGCAGTTAATGAATGATCAAGTTGACATTTAGAGCTAGCTATCATGTGGTGTTTATTAGATATCTTGATCCAATACGTAAGGGTTGTGTTTTACAAACCCTCCTTATATTGTCACATCAGGGGGGTTTGATCAAACCGTATAACCGCGATGCACACCGTACAAACCGACGATGCGTGCAATAATTGGAAACCCTCTCTATGGGAGAGTCCAAATAACTTGCCCCAATACGTAATAATATTAGTATGATCTTATCCAAGTTACTTGTGTTGTTAGGATTTCGTATTTCCAACATTTAATTCTTGTACTTTACTTTTATGTAGTATCACACTAGATATAATGCCCGCGCACGCGCGGGGTTTTTTCTAATCATTTAAATAAATTATTATTTTTAATTTCGGGTTTTAATTATTATAACTGGACCTTCAAAACCATTGTACTTTGATTGAGGTATTGAATTAGGGTTATTTACGAATGTAGTGGGTTTTAATATTAATTAGATTTGGAGGAGATGTTATTGCGTCAATGATTGTGCGTGAATGAATGATAAGAGATCGAGTTTGATTGATGGAGGAGGAATTTGGGAATGTTGGGACTTCAAATATTTAGTGGGAATGATACTAAATTTTAAGTTTCAGCCCAAATCTTTGAAAAACTTGCTCCACCGTTTTCAAGTTTTAATTTTTTATATTTTGACACATATATTTTTGTAAGTTTTTATTGAATGATTACAAAATCACATTTTTTTTTTGTAGAATATGGATAAATTTAGAAGTATTTAGGCTTTTCTTATTTAATATTTAAAAAAATAATAATAATAATAATTTGATTATTACTTAATAAGGTATGATTTGATTTTTTTGAAATGTAAAAGTTCTCACTAGGGGTTTTGTTTTATGTAGTATCTCACATGTGAAACCAAATACAACAATAACATCCACTTATCCAAACTTTATCCATAAGCATATATCAAAATGTATGATGCTAATTAAAAAGTTATTGGAAAAATTGAATAAAAGTATGCTGATTCGTGTGTTTCTTTTTCTTTTCCTTTTCTAGAGACTTTTTTGGTCCATGATCGTAGTCATCAATGAATAAGTATATATTTTTTGAAATAACACGATAGCCGCCGAAAAAATTATTAATAGCCTATAGTAGAAACAAGAAACACTTGATGGTTTCTTACTACTCATGACTAATGACTTTCCAACATACTAGCTAGATCTAGGAGCCAATTTTCATAACGAGTTCTTAGTAAATCTCGAAACACCCTTAAAAAGACTACCATCTAACAAGGGATATCTATGTGACGATCAATTACCGGGTTCGAGAATCAACTAGGACAACACCTAATGTTGACCTGATGCGTATTTTTTGAGTTATATAATCTATATCTGGCTAATACACGCGTAGGCACGTGCATCTATCGTGTGCTAGTATATCAATGGTAAGCGCATCCCATGACATGATGGATTTTTTGAATTATAGATTTTGAACGTCGGTTAAACTAATTAACATTTAAAATTAAATAGTGGAAGTTTGTTTTGCTTATAAGATAAAGTATCAGCTACTTTAATTGTAGAGTTGCAAACAATTAACGGAAAAGGTATAATATATTCTAAATCTCCAAAAAATGTACAAGTAATTTTTTTTAAGAGAGACTTAAGCCTGACATTAGTCTATATTTAGGGTTTAGTTATGAGTGTGGTAGTGAGTAGCACTAGCAAGTTATATTAGAGATCTTGACTTTGCTTATGATAGTAAGTGCAGGTCTTGATTGATAAGAAATCACATTGATGCAAGTTAAGGGGCATTTGGTTTGTATTAGGGAATCACGATGGGTATACGTATGGCAATGGGTTTCTATACCCATCACCATTGGGGGGGTTAGAGAAGGCCTACTTTTGTGGGTTTCATACCCATTCTCAAAAATCAAACCCATAAACCAAACAACTTTATTGAAAACGAAAGTCATTCCCCATTCCCATACCCTCAAACCAAACACACCCTTATTGTTTAAGTCAGATTTGTATTTATATTAGTATTGGTTGTCTTGAGAGAACAAACTATTGTACTATTGTTCTTTGCTAAAATGCCAGGTATAACAATTAGTCCATTACCACCTGCATCGTCACTTTTGTAGCCGGCTGGCCCGAAGCCCATTAGATACTTTACAGCTTTTGCATATACATTAGTAACTTGGCCCATTTCTATATTTTAGTCTCCTTTTAAAGTGAAATTCTATATTTTAGTCTCCTTTTAAAGTGAAAAACTATCAGTGTTTAACTTATTATTGAAAACAAATTAATGCTTAAGTAAATTTTGTTAAGTTCAGAATATGAACATATATACTACAGTAGTTACTTTTGTTTAAAGACAAGAAAGTTTTGTATTTGAAATGCAACAATAAACACTGGATAATAGTAGAATCATTGTAGCGCAACATATACCATACTTTAATATCATGATAACATGAAATTAAACATGATAGTGTCGAAAAGGGCTTGCCGTTTGGTACCACTGTCTTTCTCCTTAGCTCTTAACATTTTCAAAATATTCAACGGGTATTGACGGAGGACAACACTTCTTTGCCACACACTTATACTGTTTCAAATAAAAACGATCACTAGAGTAGCTCAAAATGTATTCCAATTTGTCAAGTGATTTCACAATTACCACCACAAGAAAAATGTTATTTATAGGTTTTTGGTGAGACGATAAATTAAAAGTAAATAGGTGTCCACTTCGAGCAACCAAATGATTTTCAAAAAAGGTAAATAAACACTAACGGGTAAAAGGTTATTTAGAAAATGCCATTTCTATATTGAACAATAATGATTTTCAAAAAGGTAAATAAACACTAACGGGTAAAAGGTTATTTAGAAAAATGCTATTTCTATATTGAACAATAATTATTTTTAGACGGAGAGTGTACCGTAACACTAATAAAAGAGTGTAGATAAAAAGTTACAATTTTGAGTTGTGTTAAAAAACTTGACAAAGTTATGTGATGAAAATGTCAAAAATTAAATTGCACATTGAAATTTTAGTGACATTTTGTTGTAACTTTTTTTATTTACACTCTTTTATTAGTGTTACTAAACTACGTTCTTCGTTTAAAAATAATCATTGTTCAATATCGAAATAACATTTTTGAACAATAATTATTTTTACATTGAACAATAATTATTTTAGACGAAGAATGTAGCTTAGTGACACTAACAAAATAGTGTAGATAAAAAGTTACAATTTTCAATTGTGTTAACAGATTTGAAAAGGTAATGTGATGAAAAATTTAAAAAAGATAAATTACACACATTGAAACATTAGTGACACTTTGTTGACCGTTATTGCCACTATGGAACTTTAATCATCCTTTTTTTCAGCGTGACTTAACAATATTTTTTTAGGTTACACGTATCTTATGTTGGCTATACTTTTTCCCGATTGCTAGTAAACAAGAATTTGGACACTCACAAACGAAAGAATGTAAAGTGTTAACACGTTCCCTTAAACGCGATGGTTGATACTTAATATATACTACCACAATTTCGAATTCTATAGATTTTAATCTGAAGTTAATAACCTAAACAAACAAGGATAACTATAAAAAAATCAAGAAAATGAATGGCACATATCCAAGGTTTATGTGATGAAACAAGTATAAATTTTGCTAGGAAAATAACGGAAGCAGCAACAAGAGAAGGTGCACAACGCAACATATGAAAATAACGGAAGTCATCCCTTTCTATATTTATATCAAGTCGATTGACAAAACTTTAAATTGACGATGCATCATGAACTATTGGTATCAATTAATCTACAACACAATTTGAAGAGATCAAACGACCATTATAATATTAGAAAAAATGTAATATTTTAATCGAGTCATTATTGGTGAGCCTAAACTTATTTAATTATTATCTAATCGTCAACAGTCAACACGATTTCTCTGATGTATTAGCAATAAAAAAAAAATATTGTAAGATGCCAATATAAGAGCAGGAGGTGCAGCCTAGTTGTGGCTCGCCGTCCGCCTACGTGGCAGCTCTTCTTGCCTCGCCATTGCACCATACCCCCCTGGCCGAACCTCGCCTTTGTGGTGTTGCTCGTCTACACGACGAGCCAAGTTTTCTGACAAGTGGGGTGTTTGTGTGTGTGTTTTAATATATGGTTGGGCCCAAATGAGTAAGTTGTGGTATGTTATTGGGGAGGGGGTTGTAAAGGGAGGTATGTCATGGTGACGTGACACCCCGTGGGGCCCGAATGAGGAGATTTTGCTCTTCATTGCACCTCCTGCTCTAATAGTTCAAGGATTAATTCATTCGAGCATACATAATTGAGAATTAATTTTTTATTCATCAAAAAATCAGATGATATAACAAGATGTTTAATGTTGACTCGTGTATGTTCTATGTTTTAATTCCTTCAAATATTAAGTTCTACTGAATTTGCATGTTTACAAAGTAATCAACATGAGAATTGGAAAGTCTCGTATGTCAAATACTGAGTAGGGTAGGATTGATCGAGCTGGTCGACTTCCAAGACACCGATTAGCTATATACTCCTATTCATTTTGAATGCATAAATACTTGATTTGTCCGAATATTCTCCGTAAATAGCTAATGTGTCAAATCATATCATCACAAAATTTTTGAGCAGTTTGAGTGACCATTTGACATAATCCAATGTAGTTTTTAAAATTTACACTTGAGTAGCAAACTTTAGTCTTCGTCCTAAATTTATGCTACCATAATATATTCTTTGTGCAAGTATTAAAAGTTTAGTATTCTTATCTCATTTACTTCCTGAGCAGCACGAAGAAATATCTCAAGAAGCATCCAACCGTTGGGGTTGTTATTTCAAACTTACACTGTGTTCTGAAAAAATGTTTTAGAAAGAAAAGGAAAGGAAGGAAACAAAGGGGTGGAAAAGTGTAGTAAAGGAAAGGTGATCATCTTTTTCTTTTGTGTTCTCAAGTCATAAAATGAGCAAAACGAAAGTACCCAGATCCACAATCCAACCTTATCTTCTCTAAATACCCAGATCCACAATCTAGCTTAAAAAAAAAAAAAAAAAAAAAAAGAAGAAGAAGGTGATCTTCCCTACAATTCAAAAAGTTCTTTACTAACAAAATCTATCAATTAATTGTGACATGGAACAATGCAATCTTGCATAAAAGACCCACAAAAAAGTCAACAAAGAAACAAAAATTGGAATTATAATATATACTAAATATGATTTTTGAACGGGCTGAATAGTATTTTCTTAAGGTATTCGTTATATGCTAATCTTTCACCTAATTGAGCCACGTTTTAGGATTATCAAACTCAATAGTTATAATACTGTGTAACTGCAACATATGGCAGCCTCTCATTGGCCCAATGTAGCCTCTACTGTAACTATTCATCGCCGTTTTCACGTAATCAATTCTGTAATACGAATTAGTCATTCATTATCGACCTAAAGCAGATGTGATTTATTCTCTCCAAAACAAGATAAAACCCCAAACATTTTCAGAATCATCTATTACCAAAAAGAAAAAAACACACACACAGACAATGATAATCAAAACCAAAAAAATATACATTCTTCTTCTCCAGAAGCTACCACACTCATCTTAGATCAACATCATCTAAAACCTAATTAAAGGAACATCAATCGGTAACATAATGTTTTATTTTGATTATTGGTTTCAACAATATTTAAAGTTACTTCCTTTGTTTGATTATTTTCACTGTTTATTAATTTCATTGGATGAAGTGATTTTTTTATTGAATTACATATGAGTTATTCGACTAAATTCTTATTAAAAAAAAAAGATTTATGCTAGCTCTTTGTTTATAGAAGATGTTAGGGGAGCTAATCACAAATACCCTTCTGTAAGTAATTTTTTTTGTTATTTTTTTATTTTTTTAACTGTTTTGGTGGAAGTAAATTTTTTTAAGATTTTCCTTTGGAGTGATTTGGTGGTTTTTGGTTATGGATTCAGGTTGATTCTTGGAAGGTGAGTTCTCATTTTTCGCTAATAATATGGTCTTCATTGGTATTTGGGATTGCTTATCAGTTATGGTTTAGGTTATTGAGTTTTCATATAGTGGATGCGTAGTCTTAAGGATTTAGGATTGTTTATGAGTACTGCAGTTGCTTGAAGGTAGATATATGGATAAGCAGTTGTTTAAAGGTAGATAAATAGATAAGAAGTTTTAATAATGATCCCCCAAACACAGTGGATATAGTTTATTACATGTTTGGTAAACCACTTTGTGAGTCAAGAATCCAACAGAAAAAGCATTAATGTTTACATCAAATTGCAGAATACAAAAAGGAACAACCAATGGCGCTGAAGCTCATGAAATTGCTATACTGAGGAACGGGATATCCAACGGCAAGGTAAATTTGAAATCACTTATATGGCTAATGATATGGCTGCAAAATGGGTACGTCGTTTGTATCATGTAACAACTTCGAAATATACATCCAACAACAACTTTTGTAGCTTAAAAATTAATTGGTTGAGACTCAAGAAATATCAAACTTTTTCTATAATCTTATAAAATTTTACATTGGGCTACTGACTTGACATTGGGCTATTGAGACTCAAGAAAAATACGATTTCATTAGTTAACATACCCATTTCATCAGGTAACATACCCATTTCAGCAGTGCAGTGGGTGCGTTTGGGTCCCAATAGCGCTTGGGGTGTTTACTGAGATTTCATAAGGTAACATGGTTTGTGTGTGTTTGGGTCATCAAATGGGGGCTGAAATGGGTAGCTTTGGGGGCTGAAATGTGTGGCTGAAATGGGTAGGTTTGGGTGATGAAATAGGGCTGACTTGAACATTGAACGTGTTTGGAGGCTAAAAAGGGGGCTAAAATGGGTCATTTTGGGGACTGAAATGTGTGTGGAAATCGGGGATGAAATGGTGGCTTCGATGGATGCATTTGAGTGCTAAAATGGGCCCTGAAGTGCACCGTCTCAACTTATTAGGAGCAGTTAAAATTGTTCTCATGTACCCAACGAACTTGATATAATACATAGATCCTAGCAGTGACTGTTAGAGTCAACAATGAACGACTAACCATGCTAATAAAGATGCTAAATTAATGATTATTTATTTTCACATGTTACGACTGAATTTTTATATATTAATACAGTGGACATCATGATATGATCATTCCCCACCAGTCAGCTCAAGCATGGGTAAACGACCTCAACTACTATGTCACTCAGCAATGGCGATAATTGAAGCTTCATGGTCAAATTTCAAGGTAATGTACATGATATACGTGATGTTATAAACTTATAGTTACACTCAAACTGTTGTCAAATAAGTGAAGTTGAATTATGGTGCTTGGATAGAAACACAATGCAGCCTTGCTATTGTGTTTTACCCATTGCCCCTTCATGTAGGCTCATACCGTACGTATTGATGCCCATGCAGCAACGAGACATTCTACATTTCAAGAGAAGTTAGTCACCATACGGAGCTTATACAATCCACATCTTGAACCTCAAGATGACGGGTAAGGCTAATCGGAGATACAAAATCATGTCGTTTTAAGGGTCTTTGGATTTGCTTAAAAGCACACCACTAACTCCAAATGGCGCCGTAAATAGAACTTTTTTGAAGCTTGATCTACGTGTTTGCGGTCGTTTTATTTATTTATTAATTTATTTATTATTTTTTAATCTAATATGGTTATATGATTCGGTTTGCAGGGTCCTTCAGAATATATGGGGGTGAAAACGGGACGGTCAGAATTATGGGTCAACCAGGTATTGACGGTTTAGTTTTAGAGTATCAAATACCGTATTCATGTTGTATTACGTAAAACACAATAGGCTTAAAAGTTGTTTTAAAGTAAAACACAATAGGCTTAATGTTCGAGGGGTGTTTGAATAATTAGTTTATGAGCTTATTTGAAATAGTATATGACTAAATGTTATATGGTTCTATGCAGGAGCAGATAGAGAAAGAGATGGGGATTAAAAAAATATTTTTGTCATCAAGAAACGAAGAATTAATATGTAAGTTTTTAGTTTCCATCCATTTATTTCAATTCAATTGGGCCTTTGTATCATACAACTTTTACCTACTTATTTGTGAAGTTCGCGTAACGTTAATGCCATAAGTATTTGGTTTCGATAAACTTAAAACAGCCAATAAATCTAATTGGAGAGTTAAGCTCTGCGCTTAAGTTATTAGAGTGCAAGTCATTGATATTGCAACAGGCGAAAGGGTTTATAATTATGTATATGTCATTTATTGATAGCAATATGTTGGATGTGCTTCCGATGCTCCAAGATACTATAATGCAAATTACTAATGTTTAAAATTATAGGCTTAGTGCGTTATTTATATATATAGTAGATATTTCATACTGTAACTCTAAGTTAAAGCTCTTTCTACTTGCAGCCATTGATTGAGCTAGATGGAGCTGAACAAGTCATGCGTGAATGGTTTGTGTGCCGGATCTTCTATTCGTAACTTCTATCAGTCAAAGTGAAACTTGAGCTAACTATAGAAAGGGTACCTCTAAAGATTTTCATACCAAGCAAATTTCGTCACCTGCTCATCACGGTTCTCTTAAAAGCTTGGACATGTAAAATGTATCTCATATCTTAAAAAGACTATTAAAAGCTTGGACATGTAAAATGTATCTCATATCTTAAAAAGACTATTTTGAATAGACGTTTAGCAACAATGTAAATGTAGTATTTTACCAGTAAGCAATAATAGTGTTCAAGGTCCAACTCAAATGTACATCTTCTATCTTATTAATGGAATTTAACCATTTAGGTAATTGGTCAAACTTTGTGCAGGTAAAACATCTAACTTTCAAAAGATGGTACAAAACTACAAACCATGTTATTATCTAATCCAGCTTATTATTTATATATATAGTAGATATTTCATACTGTAACTCTAAGTGAAAGCTCTTTCTACTTGCAGCCATTGATTGAGCTAGATGGAGCTGAACAAGTCATGCGTGAATGGTTTGTGTGGCGGATCTTCTATTCGTAACTTCTATCAGTCAAAGTGAAACATGAGCTAACTATAGAAAGGGTACCTCTAAAGATTTTCATACCAAGCAACTTTCGTCACCTGCTCATTACGGTTCTCTTAAAAGCTTGGACATGTAAAATGTATCTCATATCTTAAAAAGACTATTAAAAGCTTGGACATGTAAAATGTATCTCATATCTTAAAAAGACTATTTTGAATAGACGTTTAGCAACAATGTAAATGTAGTATTTTACCAGTAAGCAATAATAGTGTTCAAGGTCCAACTCAAATGTACATATTCTTGTTCTACCAAGAGTTGATGAGCAAAACCACAATACACCAGTTCAAGAAGATTCGAGAAGTCAAAATTTTTCAAAAACAAAAACAAAATATTTTTCTTCTTGAAATGTATCTCAAAAAGCTTCGTTGTAAATATTTTTGAAAAAACAAAATACAAAATTTGAAAAACAAAAAAAAAACAAAATATAAAAATAGAAAATTTTCAAAAATACAAAAACAATATAAAATATAAAAACCAAAAATATTCTTCTCACGACATGTCTCTCGTATGATCGATATTCTGTACGTATCTAGAAATGTCATTCAACAATGATACGGACACGTACAGATGCTTGAGCGAGAGTTCATTTAAACATTTTCAAAACATGTCGTTTCTCAAAATTTCTTCACTATGGCTTTCGTATGGTTCAGTACGAAACCCGAGCTACATTGATGACTTCTAATTATTTCAGATCAGGACTCGAAATGTTAATGGCAAAAAAAAAAAAATAATAATAATAATAATAAAAAAAAAAAATCCTTGAGCAACATGATCAAGATTTTTCAAAAAGATTTTACAAAATCTTTCTCAAAATTCTGTGCTCAAAACAACTCCCTCCAAAACCCGATGAAACATGCTTTATTTAAGGGGGAGTATAAAAATTAAAATAAAAAAGTTCTAATTTCATGATCAAATCCGTCTATCTCTCCAAAAGCCTTATTTTAATCCGTTGATATAAAAAATATCACAAAATGCTATTTTTGAGGGGGAGAAGACGTGTTTAAAATGTGATAAAAAAATGTTTAATGATTTGAGGATTGAATCTCAAAAGAGCTCTCCAAAAAGACTTAGTATGAACCCTCGAATTGACGAAAATTACATGTCAGAAATCGAAAAGACTTGTCCGGGACGGGTAATAATTTCAAGCTGGTTCATCTAGTGATGTAAACGTGTCTCGCAATGGGCTTGTGTGAGTAGAATGTATCAATTCGAGAGATTATCTTTGATATGACCGGGACGGGTAATAATTTTAAGCTAGTCTAACTAGTGATGTAAACGTGTCTCACGATGGTCATATTAACTGAAAATCGATCATTTCAAATGTGCGAACTCTACCCACCATGTGCAAACCTATCTCAAAATGCATAAGCACATGTGAAGGGGGGAATATTTCTGAAAAATCAAAACTCTCGAAGTGTTAACTAAAATGTGTTTTATTCATAAACACTTTGAGAAGATTTTCACAAAAGGTTTTATGGAAATTGATCAACAAATCTAGGATAATCATGGGGTAATAAGGCGATTATGATTAGGTTATGTCCTATGATCCGCCAGAGCCGGAGGGATCTACCTAAGGACAATTCCAATAGATTAGAATTAGAAGTCCTTAGGAAAGATTGAAAAAAGGAGTAAATGAGAAAGGGAAAGAAGGGGTTGAAGAATGAAAAAGAAAAGTTTAATGAAAGGGTAAAAAGAAATAGCCCTCCATGAAAACTTAGGGCAGAAACCGGGTCAATACATCTGCTATCAGTTATCACAAAGATGATACTGATATTGAAGACAAGACGTCATGGACCCAGTGACGCGCTGCACCACCCCTCCTAGCCACTCAGATATCTCCTAAAAGATATTTGTTTCATTTCTCACGGAGAACACTGCATAATCTATCGGCCTCTTACTCCGAGATGTGTTGATATTGAAAAGGTGGCACCTTGCTCCATGCCTCCGACTACTAAAAACCAAAATGCACATTATTGAGTCTAGAGCCATGAGATTCATTAAAAAAAAATCTCTTAGGACACACTATCATTATAATACACCTGTGTTCGCCAAAAAGAACACAAGGTGTACAAAGAGTCTGAACGAGATCTTCGGATCTTGCCTTATATCTTGATGGTTACGTGCTTCAAACGGTCTACAGTCTTGAAGTGATACTCCGGTATACTTCAGAGGCTCACAACGGCCTTGGTAAAGATTAGAGAAAGTTTTCACACTATGCTGTTAACAATCTCGAAATCTGAACCTGTAAGTGCTGGACGATTTATTGCTAACTTTTTTATGCAGGTACTAAGGAAAGTCCATCAACCATCACCAGATGTCTCAACATCTATATCTTCTCATGCTCATACTTATGAAGATCATCCTCAACCAAGTTCAAGACAAAAAGATCAAGTTAAAGACAAAGTGTTACGACAAAGTCAAGAAGCTAATCAAGACGTCAAGAACATGTTCATGTATCAAAATGAGGAAGACATAAGTATGAAGTACAAGAAGTATGAGTATGATGGAGGATACGACGTAAATGTACAAGAAGATGTTGATCAAAGGCAAGAAGAACCGAAAGACGATTACTTTGAAGATCACATAGCATGAAGGAACGAAGTATCAAGACTATTCTACAACGACACACAAAGTTCAAGACAACGAAGACGAAAGACCTAATCACTGGGAGCATCATTTGAATGACCATCCCTTAGGGGGTGATTGTTAGCATTGAAAAGTGATGGTCATTTCGTATTTACAACTTTGTAAATGTTTTATGTAAATTGTGTTAAGGGCTTGTGAACTTGGACAAATCTAAGTGACTATAAGTCTATGAATAATTAATCCAATGTATAATGCAAACTAGTCCAACACACTAAAGCCCAAACCAAGCCCATGGAAGCCTCTTTAGGCGTCACCTCATGTGTATAAATACACCACTCTCACCTTATTTAGAGGTGTGCTTAAGAGAGGTATAGGTGGGAGTGTGTATGTGTTCTTTGTAGTGTTCTCTTTCTCTTCTTAATACATACGACTTGCATTTACATACGTACATCTCCACGTCTTATCTATCTTGCTATCTATTGTACCATTCGATCTACATATTTAAGGTGTGATGAAGATTGTTCTAGTGTCCTAACAAGTATTGATAAAAACTTAAAATTGAATAGACTTCACTGTTAATTCCATAAACGCATATGAAACACTGATTATTTGGGCGTATGTACCCTATGTATGGTGTGGGTGAGTAGGATCCTTTTGAAACAAAAATTATAAAGGGATAATTTCAAAAATACCCCGGTTGCCCAAGGGCTGAGACTATGTAGACGACATCTTTTGTGTTTCCTTATATAGACCAGGGCAACTAATACTTTTTGGGCAACTAAAATCTGTAAGTGACAAGTGTGACTTTACGGATTACAAGGTAGGGCAACTTGTGTACTTTTTGGGCAACTGGCGGCCTTCATGTCGGACAAGTGGCGGCACATGGTTGGCTAAGTACTGGTTGCCCAGGGCAACTGGTCTAGATAAGGAAACACAAAAGATGCCGTCTAGATAGTCTCAGCCCTTGAGCAACCGGGGTATTTTTGGAATTATCCCAAATATAAGACAATAAAACTGTATGCACTGCTCGAAAAGTGGTAACAAAACTGTGAGTCGAACCATGAACTGAATAAAACGACGTATGTAGTTCCAATTTGTACACAACTGAACCGAATCAAGAACACAAGTCTTTCTATTGGTCTAATATGAACCTATTTTTGTTCTTGTGTTCCTGTAGGTGATTTTTAATAATACAAGTATATGCTTCGTTTCTTCCTTTTTTTTTTTTTTTTTTTTTTTTTTTTTTTTTTTTTTTTATAGAAAAAACTAATAATATTACCTTTGATTGTTTTTCTATGACATGTTAAAAAGAATCTTAACGTGAACAATCAACAATTACTACAAATGTGATTACGTATTGAGCCGAATTAAGCATTTTCAACAAGGATTTTGTTCACTTTTAGTTGTGTATATATTGAACTTATCTGCAAGTGTATGTGTTACTCGATGAAATTTACAAGAAAAATCTTTCTTTGTTTTTTTAACTGTTGTGCTAATCATTTCATTGGTGCAATCAACATTGAGATTTAACAATGTTCTTTTGGTTTATATGTTTGTCTCATATTAAGACAGTTCTATAAATAAGGTAGCATCAAGCACAACAAAAGCATCACTTCGGAAATTACACAATTAACAAGCTATATATATCATCAGTAGAATGGCTATTATTAACAACAAAGCAATCATTTGCTTGCTTTTCGCATTTGTTTTTGTTAGTATGATGTCAACAACCGAAAGCAAGAGGAATTCTTTCTGTAAGTCTACACTTATGAATCATCTGTACTTGATCTCAAATTTCCTAGTCCTTTAAGGATTAAGATTTAGGAAATTGAGATCATGTATGAACGTATTTTTAAGTGAGCGATAAATATATTCATTTTTTCTCCTTAATCGGTTTCATGTATTTCCGATGCTAATCTTTTATGAGTTTTACCTCATTTTATGATATCATTCTTTTCTCAGTTTTTCTTCTGTATCCTAGTATTAATCTTTTACCTTGTTCAATGATATGATTTTTTTCTCAGTTATTCCAGCAGTTCCTGTTTGTAAATCTGTTATTGGCGTGAAAAGTGGAGATATCTGCTTTGACATTGCTAACAACTTCAATCTGAGCTCTAAAGCATTCGAGTCGATCAACCCGAATCTAAACTGTGACAAGCTGTTTGTTGGTGAATGGATTTGCGTCAAGGGACTCTAATTTGGCTTAAAAATGACTCCATGAATGATTAAACAAATAAAATTGTCCACTCGGTTTAAACTTGAACTGCTCTAGCAATAATACATCAAAATGTGATGTTCGAGTTGCGGATTATAGGTTTGTAATATTGTGTTATGCAATCATTAATAAAGAAAGCTACTCTATTATAAATTCATTGGTGCATAAATGTACAAAAATACTCCTTATTAACAAAACAAGCAGTGAGGTTGGGGAAAACAAGTTAGAATTTTCGTTTGAAAAAAAAAAGAAAGAAAGAAAGAAGATTTACATTTTAAAGGTGTTTAAGAAAGTATTACATTTCTTTCAAATGCATGGTTCATTCAAACATATGCCACCTTTGCAAGCTGTTATACTATGTAGAAAAGCGCAAACACATAAACCGGAAGCCATCGCCACTACCATCACATGTAGACATTGTCACAATGTTACTTTGAACGTATTATGTGTTGCTTTTATGACAAAATACATTGTCGATCATCAGTCATTATAATACATCATTTTAATACGAAAATGTACGTTTGCCATATTGATTATATCAATATAAATATAACCATATATGTTATTTTTGACACAATTATTACAAATGATCTAGAAAACTTATTTTAGAAGTATAACTTTTTATTTTTTATTTTTTATAAACAATGAAATTCTAATCATAGGATATTAAGGTTATCATTTAGAAAAAATTATACTTCTAAAATAAGTATTCTATATCATTTGTAATAACTTTGTCAAAAATAACATATTTGGTTATATTATATGGATATAATCAATATAAATGTTGTCGTATATGGCAACACATTTTCGTATTAATGTTGATGTATTATAAATGATTGATGATCAACAATCTATTTTGTCACAAAAGCAACACATAACACGTTCAAAGTAACTTTGTGACAATCTATTTTGTGACAAAAGCAACACATAATACGTTCAAAGTAACTTTGTGACAATGTCTACATGTGATGGTGGTGGCGATGGCTTCCGGGGTGTGTGTTTGAGTAGGAAAAAAATTTATATTCACAATGAAATTCTAATCATAGGATATTAAAGTCATCACTTAAAATTTATACTTCTAAAATAAGTATTTAATATCATTTGTAATAACTTTGTCAAAAATCACATATATGCCTATATTTATATGGATATAATTAATTAAACTTTGTCGTATATGGCAACACAGTTTCGTATTAGTGTTAATGTATTATAAATGAATAATGATCGACAATACATTTTGTCACAAAAGCAACACATAATATAAACATAAGTCAGCAAGCACATTTTCATATTAGTGATCGATAATATAAGCGCAAGTCAGCAAACAAGTGGTGTAAAAAGCGTAAACACACACCGGAAACCATCACCACCTAACAACTTTTACGACGAGTGTCGTTTGTCTTATCCAATGGATGCCTGATTATTTAGTTTATAAATAGATATATTGTTGTTTGACAAATAACGTAAGTCACTAAGTCAGCAAACAACAATTTTAATTCGGTGTTTTGCATTTGTTTTGATTACTAGATAAATTAACTAGTGTGTACTTCTAAAGTAAATTATATCAAATTCATTTCAACAGCCAAGATGGGAAAAAAATATACCGACAACGAAGATCATATATGTGATATTTAGGTTATCATTTATTAATAAAGAAATAACTAGTGTGACTTCTAAAATAAATATTCTATATCATTTGTAATAATTTTTTCAGAAATAACATGCTTAGTTACATTTATATAGATATATTCACATGGATATAATAAATGAAAACATGGTCTTATATTAAATGTATGCTCTTAGTGTTAACGTATTATAGATTATTGATTTTTTTTAGAAAGGCAATAATTATATAAAACCCACAAAAAACCAAGATACAAAGAAAAGTCATCTCATCCCAATTAATCAAGCAAACTAAATGAAAGATGAGACCCAAGAGAAAATGAAATACAATGGACTGACCACAAATTATCCGGACCTAAACTTATGTCATAAAAGGAACACTTTGTATATTTAAAGTAGCTTTGTAGCAATTACATGTATAGATGCAACAATTGAAACTATTAAAAGAAAAACTTCAGATGATCTATCGGAGACAAAGTCTCTAAGTTTGTGATTTTTATATTTGAAACAGGTTGTGTGTTTAAAAGTTTTGTTTTAGAGGGAAAAAGCGATTAGTAATAAGGTTGAAATGATAGCGAAATAAAAGTTGTTGAACAATAATCGGAGAAAAAAAAAATCATTTTATATACATTAGGTTAATATGCTGGAAATGTGACTTAAGATTTTTAAGAATATATATCTGACCTTGTGGTAAAATGCTTGTGGGGAATCTAACATGTCTTGGGTTCGGGCCTTTTTTTTTTTTCCTTCTAAATGTTAACAAGGTAATGAGTAAAAGTTAATGCGGAAGATAAGAGCAAAGTTGTACCAAAACTGTTGAGAATCTTCGAGGACAAAATACAAATTGATCAAGTGCTTTTAAGAAAAATTAAACAAAAAAAAAAAAAAAAAAAAAAAAAAAAAAAAACAACATGATGTGTTTCTTTTGAGGTTATAAGAGAATGATAAATGACTATCATTCTCTTAAAAAGTGTTTGGTTGGTAGGATGAGTTTTGTCTCTCTTCAATCAATCATACTCATACTTATTTCCATACCCCACCAAGAAACCAAACACCTCCACAAGTTCTTTGGACTTGGTAATTTTACGAAAAATCGATGTTTTCTTTTAAAAATTAACATTATGCCGTAAAAATTTACGGGTGTCCTGAGACTCTTTAGGATCTACCTTGGTTTCGTCACATAATTTGAGATCATTGAAATTGAAGTTGAAGTACCTTTTTACAAAAAACGACAAGTCCAGTTAGTGAGTTTCGTTCGATTCTTGTAATTTCAGCTACATAATAGTAAACCATAAAACGCATATAATGCTTATATTTTGTGTTACTACACGAATACTCGCGCATAACGACTGTGTACTACGCCAAAATTATACTTGAAAACTTATGGATCTTATGTGACCCTTTATGAGACAATTAGGGGTCCAGTTTGTAGTTATTATGAGGAAAAAAAATCAATAGGTTAGAAACGAAAAATGATAAAAAAATATCTAAAAAATATTTAAACTATTAATTATTTTTTTTTTTGGTAAAGGGTTTCTCAGGTAAAATATATTACTTCAAAAAAACAGTTAAGTACAACGGTTGAGGGTGGGTCCTACAACTCATCCAATAAGGCTAAACAAATACTCCTACAAAGAATAAAATCTAACCTAACATAAGAGTGACACGCCATACTTATGCATAACAAGAAAGAAGTCTATCTAATTTGACCATGAAAATGAATGTCATATGCATTAGCATACTCCAATTATGCACTAGTCAAACCACAATCATCAAGATCTTCATAATCATACGGGCTTTGATCATGGGTAAACTATTAATTTGTTAGTATATGTTGTTACCCATTTTGATCAAAGGTATATTAGTAGTTATACTTTTCTCAAAACTTTCATTAGGATAAAACGACACCGTAAGAAACAAATGCAGAATGCAAATTTTAGACAATTTGGCTGTGGATGTACATACAAATATCAAAATTTGAACTTAGATGTGCATACATATACAACAATATACAAATTATACCCCTACATTTCATGTTTAAGCTTGCTCTCTCACTTAAACCTGGTTATCACTCTAATCAACCAAGAAAACATTTAACCTAGTTATATTCACACGTCCAAGGTCAATCACTTTATACCATCATTGAAAAAGAATCATCAGCCTCGTGTATTTTTTCTAAGTTGAGACAAAATGGTATAAAAGTTCATATATTCATATAACAAAACGTGCAATAAGTTAGGGCAAGAGAGAGAAAGATTACCAGCAGTGTCAATCATGTCATCCACCATCACTGCTACTTTACCCTTTACATCACCAATCAAATTCATTACCTGCAACATGATACTAGAAATATCAGGGGCTTAAAAGACACGAGAGTGAAAGAATACACTTCAAAAATTATTGGTGGAAAGGTAAATATATATATTAACATCCAAACTATAGAACTTTATGAACAAGCAGCAAGAATGGAGACTGGACATGCCCAAAAACCATCAAGCAACAACAAATAAAGGAAATACAAACTCCATTCTAAAAACAATACAATGAAGAGGCTAATGACATTTCCTATTCATATCCATATTCACTTCAAGAATTATTAACAATATAGTATATGCAGAATGAGAATACTCGTCATTATGGAAAAACAATAAAACTCAAAAGTGTAGATTATAGGAAAACGTAAGAAGTCATTACCTCTGCAACGTTGTGTCCATGACGCCGCTTATTAACAATGGCCAATGGTGCATCAGATAATTTCTTTGCAAAAGCACGGGCTCTAGCGACCCCACCAACATCTGGGGAGACGACTACTAAATCCTCAACAGAAATGGTCTTGCTGGCAAGGTAATCAAGTATGACCGGCTATTTATGCATATTAAGCAAATTAGCACCCATATAATGGAAGAAAATATATACATAAAAGATATTTAACCACCAATAATTTGTCATCTATATTCTAATAAGCCAAAAAGCTCAAATTTGTATCACGTGATTTGATCAGAATCTATATGCCCGAAAATAACTACGAACTGCTTTAACAGATTATGTCTTATTACCTGTCCATGTATGTGATTGACTGGAATGTCAAAATAGCCTTGAGATTGCCCAGAATGAAGATCACAAGCAAGAACACGGTCTGCCCCAGCTACAGTTATAACGTTTGCAACAAGTTTAGCTGCAATTGATTCCCGCCCTTGAGTCTGAACCATCAGCGGAAGAATATTAATATAAATAAGTAAGTTCATCAGAACCAAACAAACACATTGACCCCATTCTACTATATTAAGCAGATTGAAACAGAATTTCACAAACACAATAATGGGCGAGTAACGAATGAGCATATTCAGCCAAGATTATCCTGCAAGTACCAGCAAACCCTTTGAAGGAATTCTTGTCAGAATCTAATACAAATCTAGTGACAATTTATTTGTTTTTTTCTCTCAACCATACTTATTCAACATAGATAGACTTTAAGGCCAGGTTGAAGTGAAAGACAGATCTAGCAAAGGACGAAGAAATCAGTATATCATCTAATGACTAAAAGATAGTGATCCACTACATGCAACTGTGAAGCGTGAAGTACTACATGAATTATTTTTAGTGGAATTAATACATTAAACTGTATGATCATGAACTTATCAACAATGAGGGGGCTTTTAATTTGGAAACAGGATTGAAAATGGGTATAGGTGGACAGGAGAAAATTGTATGATATTAAAAAATTCACAAGTTCAAGTAGACAAAGATAGTACGCTACATGAAATTAGTTTTCAAGTTCACATGGTATAATTTAGCCAGTTGTGTAGGTGTTTTTGTATTCCAGTAAATGATGTGTTACCTTTCTATCAGCCCTTGCATATCCAAAGTATGGGATAACTGCAGTAACAGTTTTGGCAGATGCCCTCCGACAAGCATCTATCATTACCAAAAGCTCCATGATATTCTCATTTGCAGTAGGACATGTTGGCTGCACAAGAAATACATAGCACCCTCTAACACTCTCACGTAACTGAACATATATTTCACCATCGTATATAAAAAGATAGTGGATGTGGCTAAGTTCACGGAGGAAAAGATCCGGCGCCTGAAAGCTAGATCAAGTCGTTTGATTACTCGTATTGATAGACGCCTAAAGTTGCAATATCCTTAAATTGCGACTTAGGTAAAAGCTAGAAACGTACTTTCGAGGCAAAAGCTAGAAACGTACTACCATACGTTCAAAACAATGCTCCAAAATATGTACATTAATTATGTTAGACATTTTATCAAACACCTTTGGTGCAACAAATTTAACATTGAGAATTGTTTCAAAACCTAAGGCTATTCATTATGTTAGACATTTCATCAAACACCTTTGGTGCAGCAATTACAACTACGCTAATTACACTCGTAAATCAACTGTCTATCCTAACTATGACTCAGCTCTTATTACTAATCTCCTCCTAACTACGCTACTTACACTCATAGATCAGACTGAATCACGACGCGCAAAACTTATACTCAGCTCTTATTACTAACCTAACATCTCAACAGCAACAAATCAAAACCTAACCTAACATCTCAACAGCAACAGCAACAGATAACACATAACTAATTCATGAGAATTAGTTATTCACATAACTAATTCGTGAGAATTGTTACTCACAAAAACCAACACAAATTAATATAGGTGAAAAGTGCTTTTGTGATGAAACCTGATAAGTGAGCGAATCAGAATTGTGATGAATTTGTGACGCACGAATCAACCGAGCGAATCCATGAGGAGTGATTGCATTTGAATCAGAATTGTGATGAATGTTGTATTATCGATTACCGGCTCTTCTTCTTAGTGAATATTATTTTAACTGATAAAAAGGGATTTAATGGATCAGTAGTGAATATAAGGGTTAAGTATGGAGATCCTTTCAATTTTAAGTATCGGGTCACCCGGAAGATTGTTTGGAAATGGCATTTGGATCTAAAAAAGTTATTAGGCCCACGTGACTTGTAAGTATTTGACAATATCCTATTTAAAGTATAGTGTTACACCGATTCTTTTGTTATATTTTTACATCTATTTATACTTATCTTGCCATAATAAAATGTTTCAAAATGTATCTAAATTCACTTTTACACAACTGATTTTAGTCGGTTATTCTTATTAATATGTTAAATAAGTGGCTAATAATCTTATCTATATTATGAATTAAATATATTCGACATGTAGTTCGGTGAATAATTAGTGACCATCTAGCTCGTCACTACTGATTTCGAATGACCAAAAATCAGTGACGAAAGATTATGTGGTCACTAAATGGCCTAAATAGTGACCAAAATAAAAGTGGTCACTAATTCTCGTCACTAAACACACTTTTTCTGTGAGAGAAGAAATACGTACTACAATTCCTTTTAATCAATGGTATATTAGTATTCAATGACGACGACGGGGCATATTGCTTAACTTAGAGTGAAAAGGTATGTATCATAGTCATTGCATATGATAAAGTGCCTGCAACTCGCAAACCTCTTGTAGATCGTGGTACGATAACGTTTCCTGGTACGCGATTTGTATCTGAAATTGATTTTCAACATCTTCACAATTTGGTGATGAGTAGAACTTTAGCGATTTATATCACAATTTATATTGTATTAGTTTACAATTTTACATCGAATGTACAAAACGTAAAAATTGAAGTGGACATCAAATCCAAGGGGGACGCTTCAACAATATTAATTGCATTTTACCCTTGTACTAATTTCATTCTTTGTATTAATGAGTATTGACAAAAACTGAAAATTTAATATCGTGTTCACTATTAATTGACTTAATTCTATAAACGCATGTGTTAAAACACTGATTATTTGGACGTATAGCCTCATGTAAGACATACACTTACCACATACGTAAATTGTACTGTCCACGTTACATTTGTAAGCAATATATAGTAAATGACAAAGATGAAAATACTTAGAAAGACTTTGTTAATTTCACATGACAACTTAATGACTAAATCATTAAAGTAGTAATCTAGTTAATATATGTGTACACATCTTAATATGTCGTCATTCTCAAGACCCAAGTTGTATTTTGGTCCTCTTCCGAGATTATTTTGTCGTTTATTTTAGTGGAACAAGACAAGATCAATAGCCTTTTGCTTATATATAATCAATAAACTGGAAACAATGTTTAACTATTCATCAAACATAAATTATTAAAAATCACAAGCATCAAGTCTAAAACACCAAAATATTTAACTATTCATCTAACATAAATTTACCCCTATATCCAAAAGACCAAAACAGCATTATGACATGCTTCGGTTGAAATAACTTTTGTTTCCTTTATGGCGGATGAATAAGCAGTAAGCTTAGACCCAGAAAGGTGCTCATTATGGATCTGCATTGGGTTGACATCACCACTCAATCCATCAAATACCGCAACATGTTGAAGACGACTTGAAATTTCCTCTTTGCCATCACGAGTGTTACTATCCTCATTTGACACATAAACAAACCCAAGGTTTTTCATGTCCAGAGGAGGTTCCCATGTTAAATCTCGTGTTGTAAGGTTGTAATCGTGGTCCCTCTTACAGTATTTGAGCCACCAAGGGATCCGATCGCTTCCATTATAAACTGTATCACAAATATCCTCGGGTCTCTCGACATCTACACAAGTATCCTCATTTTTCTGCATCACAAAATTGTATACTAAAATATTAGTAAGATAACAATAAAGCTTATGAAATTGTATGCACACATCGTAATAGGAGATCTAGCCAGCCACTTGAACTTAAAAGAAATTTTTTTTTGGTGCAAAGGTGAAAATATATATATTGATCTCCAAACATGTACAACATAAGAATAAGAAACAAGATTTGGACATCTCCCAAATCTAATACAACCTGAAAAATACACAAGAGAAACTCAGAAACTAAACAAAAAAGCTCTACTCGAAATCCCAGAACAGAGCTTAACTTCTTTCCAACCATACACTTTATCTCAATTCACCTTTTTAATGCACCTACCATCTAGCTACATTTCCACTTCTCCATTCTACCAAGCCACTCAACCTGCCACCATAGTAGACAAGGTAGAAATGGAGAGTGGCATCACTAGGCACCCATAACCCATCCATGGGGGGGGCTCTGCCAAACAACCTACATTTCCCTCTCAATGGAAGGCTTCAGATGTTTGGGAACACTCTCCCTCCATGATGACCAACCATTACCTCCTGTGATGGTGTATTGAGAGGACCAAGAAGGTTCATCTTGCACACCTCTCTATTCCACTCATCATACACCATCCTCCTAGACCATTTACCCTTCACAATGGGGACCCTACTTTATGGTACATTCATACCAGTTAGGCCTCCTACTTAGCCATGCTTGACTGTCCAATTCCCTCCCAAGGCCAAATTGAACAATCAAGAGGTTACCATAGGTACAGCCATACCAGTTAGCACTCCAAGATACAAGGTATCACTCCATTGTAATGGTCTGATTATAAGAGCAGTGGTATTTAGTGACATATAACCACTGATATCCAAAGGACCAAACACCCCCTTAGATAGAAGGGATATACAGAACACTATTCACTTGAAAAACAGCCTTGATACCTACTTGCAATTATCCATTCCTGTCAAATCTAACATTCCAAACTTCTTCAGCTTTGAGAACATTGGCATTTTGTCTGACCATGATAATGCTCCTTTCATCTCTAAACTGTATTCATCTGTATGTCCCATTCTTCACTAACTTTTGCTACTGCAGCTGTCTTTTTCACTTTGAGACTGAGTAATTGAAATTTGATACTTTCCACAATTCCATTTATCAAATTCTGACTATTCCTTTGGCTTCGATTGAATAGTCTTTGATTCCTCTCACTCCAAATATAGTATACTGAAGTTGCAACTGCAATCCTTTCAAGCACACTCCTAATATTATTACAACACCTTCCAGAAGCTATCTCTACAACCACTTTTTTCCAATCCATATCCCACTGTATTCTTTTAACCTTTGCTTTTATCTCTTTCCAAACAGTTTCAGAATAAGAGCATTTGAAGAACAAGTGTTGATGAGAGTCATTCATATTTCTGCATAGAGGACATAGCAGATTTGCCTAAGAGTTCCAAACCATGATCCTATCTTGTGTAGCAAGTCTTCCAAGAAGAGATAGCCATAAAATGAATGCATGCCTTGGGTTACATTGAGAGAACCAAACAACTTTATACCACTGCACATCAGGTTTAATTTCTTGAATAACTTCCCAAACACTCCTTAATGTAAACTTACCCTTCTTATCATTAGCCCATTTCCACATAACAGTATCATCCTTCCCTTCCAATAACACAGGAACATTAATATTTTCAAGACTACTCCATCTGTCATCCCATATCCAATTGCCATCAACAATAGCATCAGCCACATTTAACTGTTCAGACAATCTTGCCTCATATCTATTTTTGAAAGTCACAAACTCACTTAATGGCCCATTCTCATTCCAAGTATCATGCCAGACATTAGTTTTCTTTCCATCACCTAATTCATGCCAAATATTCTTTCTAATCTTACTTCTTAGATTCAAAATGGCCTTCCAAGTACCACTATCAGAACTTTCCTCACTGACCACCCAAATACTATTTCCTTTCAATTTGACCAAATTCACCCATTTTACCCATAAACTGTCTTTCTGAGTAATGATGTTCCATAGGTGTTTGCATAGTAATGCCTCATTCCATGGACCAAGTTTCTTTAAACCCAATCCTCCTTGACTTTTAGGAGTGCAAATTACTTTCCAGGCCACCTTTGCAGCACCTTTTTTCAGGTTACCTTGACTCCATAAGAAGCCTTTAAGAACTTTTTCAATCTCATTAACAGTT
This sequence comes from Artemisia tridentata subsp. tridentata, assembly GCA_021014915.2. Lineage (NCBI taxonomy): Eukaryota > Viridiplantae > Streptophyta > Magnoliopsida > Asterales > Asteraceae > Artemisia > Artemisia tridentata. The sequence goes on from CP139507.1 coordinate 14,934,066, forward strand.
GTTTTAGGAATTAAGAATACTAGGGGCCCAGTATACATGCATTGAGGCCAAGACAGCTGCAATAAGTTGGAGTCTTCCTGCATATGACAGTGTTTTATTTTTCCAATCATTGACCTTTGCTTTGACTTTATCCACCAATTGAGTACATTCAGAGACACCAATATTCTTAGTGATTAGAGGAACACCTAGATACTTCATGGGTAGCTCACCGACTGCAAAAGGTAAAATCTCCAAAATCTTCTGTCTTTCACTAGTCTTTACACCCCCAAAGAAGATTGTACTCTTATTCAAGTTAGGAATCAGACCAGATACACTACTAAACTCCATCAGCCCTTCTTTCAACACTTGAACTTAAAAGAAATGTCAAGTAGCAAAACCCTAGTGTCGTAGCCAACTAAATTACATGTGATTCTAATTATATATTCAAATCGGACTAGCCTCCATTGTGATTTTTAATTGGTAAAATGGTTATCCAAAGTGTCAATTTTGAAATAAAATGGCGATGAACCCTAATATTATAATGCCAGTCACTACAAAAAAAACCTGCACATTGGACGATATTCTCGTCCTAAAATTATACATGGCGTCGTCCCAAGTGAAATACGGTACGACATCTCGTCCCGTTTTTGTAGTCTCTTTTTGGTTGTCACAAAAAATTTTGGGACGACAGAGAGTATGCAAATTTGGGACGACAGTTTGCTGGCCCCACGAGAAATTCAACCCAAAAAAACGAAACGGAACGACATAACTTTTGCAAAAAGAGATGAGATTATTGTCCCTAGTATATTTTTATTTTTTTTACTTTCTTTACTATTTTTAACTAAATAAGAAAATGTCTCTCTCTCTCTCTTTTTTTTTTTTTTTTTTTTTTTTTTTTTTTTTTTTTTTTTTTTTTTTTTTTTTTTTTTTAGGGACGACATATAAATAAAAATTAGGGACGATATTGTCGTCCCAAAGTGTTTTGGTTAATTTATCATTAAACCGTTTGGGACGAGACTACGTGCCAGTCAGAGCAGAAAGGGACGACATTCGTTTGCAATTTAGTATTTTTCCTTGGAGAAAAAAAAATGTAGCAAAACTTGCATATTTTCCAGATTTTTTCCGGATTTTTTTGGGGAAAAAATCTACCAAAACAAATATAACCTGTAATCAACCACAATCCGCAATACCAATTCGACAATATTATACAATACCAAATTACTAAACGATACAATACCAATCCACAAATCCACGATAACATTCGACAAATACGATACAAATTAAACTAACAAGTCACAAATTTACTAATTAACATGTCTCAAAGTTACTAACAAGTCATAAAGTTAACACAAATAATAAGATCTTACATCCCTACGCCTACTCCTCGTCAGACTCCGCCTCCTCCTCCTCCTCATCACTACTATCATCATTATTCTCAAGAATGCGGCTCAAATGAGGATTATTTTGTAAGATGTATTGGTTAAGGTCGGGTGGCGGCATTGCATAATTAGATCTAGAACCCGGGCATGTAGTAGAGTTGGGAAAGGAGGGACGATAACAATTGTTAAAAGAATTATTAGGGTCGAAAAAGGTAATAGGGCCGGGAAATGGAGCAGGATTAGGTGGGGGAAAGGGAACGGGAAATGGATTACTTTGGTTGTTGTAGTGGCTAAAAAACTACCCTAGGTAAGATTAGAAGGTGCCAACTCTAGAAGTAGCCGCGTTAGCCTGTTCCCTAGCCAATCTAGCCTCTTGCTTGGCCACGAGAGCCCGTTGTTGCGCCTCCTGTATTTGCTTCCTCAACACCTGGATGAAGCTTTGCCACTGCCCGGCATCATCCTGCCCCTGCCCGGCATACGGGTGTAACATTTTGGCGGTTGTCACTCGAAACTACTGCATCCAATATTTCTTGCTCGGTTTAACTTAATCAAAAACGGACTTCATCTCCAGCTGTGTAAGTAAAAAAAAAAAAAGTATGTTAAAAACAAGTAGGTTAAAAAAAACAAGAAGTAACTTGATCTTAATGACGCATGTTAAGAGATAAATTACTTACATAAGCCGTCTCGTTATCTTTTGTTTTAAATTTGCCCTTTCTTGAATGCCCCTTCCTCCATGTTTCGATCAGGTCTTCATTTTTCCCTTTATTGTTAACCCTCTATACATACAATATAAAATAAATTAATAACGAGCTATATATAAATAATATATAGACCTTTAAAAATCACAAAAATTATAATGAGTCTTACACATTCATATAAATATACACATTTAAACATAACATAACAATTTCATTCAAATAAAAGTTACACATTTAAACATATAGTAACAATTTCATTCAAATTACAAACTAAGAATAATTGTCATCATCAAAATCATCGCTAGATAAAACTTCTTCAACAACAGTGGGGTTCACTTCATCATCATCGGACACGTCAACATCATCATCATCATCATCAAGGACATGAGCAACGACATCATCTTCATTATTAATAAAATCAGCTTCTTCTTCAGCATCATCTGATGGGGCGTCCACTTCTGTTGATTCATCATTTACACTCAAATCCGCATACTCCAAACCAGTCAAACCAACAGACAATGCAACATCTGATGAACTGCTGCCATGTATAACATCTTGATCAGAATCTACCACATCCCGATGCCAGATCTTTCGATGATGAACATCTTCGACGACCTTCCAATGAGGTGGTCGTCTAGCAGGGTCTTCAAGGTAGAAGACTTGGGTTGCTTATGTCGCATGAATGTATTGTTAATTTCTAAAACCATCCTTTTTAGTCAAAATATGATGTATGCCTCGTTCAATGTAAGAAAGTCTAGAGCGTGTCGTAGGGTTATTAGGGTTACGGGTGTCGAACCATTTACATCGGAACAATACAACCTTGCGGTTGCCCATATAAGTGACCTCCAGAATTTCTTCCAGTTGACCATAATACATATCTCCATCAGGCCCGGGTGTTGAAACTCCACTGCTTTAAGTGGTATGAAGTATATCGCGCTCATGCAACAAAAACTTGACACCGTTAACTATGCAAGTGGGGTATGTACTTGCATTAGATGAAGGTCCACATGCCAAAGAGAGTAACTCAGGACTACAGCTTAGGTCTTTTGCCACGCTCTTTTCACGGATCTACGAAAGAGATAAAAACAGATTCTTATAAGCAAAAACTCTGGACTACATTGTAATATATCTAATGTGTTTACCTTGTGATTGAACCAGGGAGGAAAATTTGTTTCCGCAGTATTGTTAGGAAATTCACTGAAAAAGTTCATGATATTAGAATAAGTCATCGAAAACAAATAACTTACGAAAAAAAAGGGTTCTTCAAAATATAAAAAAGAAGAAACATACTCTTTGTACGCCCGGATGTCTGCGTCGATTTCAGGACTGTTGTTAAGTACAAACCATACAACAACCTGCATAACATCTGGCTTCATTCGAGTATGTACATCTCTACCCACCGGTTTGCATACTGACTGGAACACCTGGAATTTATCTAGTTGTTCAGGTTCTGCATCGTCATTTTTATCAAGACGATTAAATCTCGTCTCGACATCCTTAAGATAACGCGATGTAATAACTTGTAATTTCCCATGTCATTTATTAATGTTAATTATCAAGTAATTCTAATTCAAGGTTGATTAACCCATTTTATGAGTTAATTTTTTTTATATCAAACAACACAACACCAGTCACCCTTAATCGAACAAGGAACGTGACTCGAATAGCTCACTTGCGCACCGACACTAAAAGATTAATGAACTCCGAGATATATTGAACCAATCTAATTAATATATATATATATATATATATATATATATTATATATATATATATATATATATATATATATATATATATATATATATATATATATAGTGTAAGGTTATTTTCAGAACCAAAAAAAGGTACAGAACTGCGAGAACCGATCCTAGCCATTAGATTTTATCATCAATGGCTGAGAATCAGCATGGCATTTTTGTAATTAAGTGAATACATTTTAATCCGTTTTTTTGAATTTGGAGGGCAAATATGGCATTTTGTATCTCATTAATTTTGGTAACTGATCTCGTTCCCTTTGAACTAGCACAAAATTAGGGGAAGTTAAGATCTTCCTTCTCTCATCAGATCAAAACATATCGCTTCGGAGATTTTTTCATCATTCAAAACACACACTAAATCATATCTCCTACCAACTATAAAATCACGATTTCATAGCCGCCCCACCTCACTTCCACCTCCGTCCAGAGATCCGGCCACCAGAGCGCCACCACCGAGCACCACACCTCACCGCCACCACCACCTTGCTCCCCTTAATCTCCCCGTCATTTTCATATACTTCACGCGCCAAGAACACCTTCCACCACCAATCTTGGTCAAGATATGTATAACCCACGAGATTCGAGGTGTTGTAGATCGAGTGTTATGTTTGCTTTTGGTTCGAGGACACCACAGCCACCACAGACCCCGTCATCACCACCACCATCGCCGTCATCACCACCTTAGTCTGTCTCTCTTTCGTTCATCCTTGTGGTATAGCGAAATCAATACATTTTTTTTACTAATCATTAACCGAATCTTGGTTATTTTTGTCATTTTTTTCGTGGATTCAAAATTTATTACAACGAGTTACTATGTTGTCGTGATTAAAAACCGGATATAATCGTGTTTTTGAAACCTTTTCGTGTGGTAAGAAAAACTGTTTATGGTGTTTTGGATTTGCTTTATAACGGGTCGGGTCGAGACCCATTTTGTGCCATAGCTTAGTCCCGGGTTGAGAAACCCGTTTGATATCTCAGTTTCATGTTTACTATTTATTTCCAGTTGAAGTTTGATGTGGTTGTACTACTTCTGAGGTTACTGATGTTGTTTGGATCCTAGGATTCGATTCATATTTTGGTTCTGGTCATTATTGTCGTGTCTGTTTGGTACCCATATGTGGATGGGTTGAGACCCGGTTTGGTCTCGGCATAAGTTCAATAAAATAGAATACTATTCGAGTCTGGGTTAATACCCGATTAGTTCTTTTTGGCCAAAGCCTGGTGGTACTTGACTAGATTTCTAAGTGCTTTTTTTTGCATTTGTTTTGTGAGTTGTGGTCTCAGTTTGGATGGTGTAAGTGTAAGGTGTTGCGTATTTTTAATACTCAATTAACATAACTTTCTGCTACCTGAACTCGTGCCATGTCATCCTGAGCTTAATGGTGTGGTCTGTCTAACATTTTTTTGTTGCGTTGTTTGTTTCTTACATTTTTTAAGGCTGCAGCAGAAGGGGATTGAGACAATTCTCTTATCAGGAGACAGGGAAGAGGCAGTTGCAAGTGTAGCAAAGACTGTAGGCATAGGAAATGATCTTTTCAATGCATCTTTGACTCCACAACAAAAATCTGGTGCCAGCTCAACTCTGCAGAGCTCTGGCCACTGTGTTGCTATGGTAATTTCCTTTCTCCACAGAATGTTTATGTGTATTATGCGATAACAAGTGAAATGTGTGATAAACTGGACGCTACCGACTGACATGCCTATTAACAATAGTTTCAGGTTTTTAAGGAGTGCCTGATTTAGATTGGTGCTGTTCTTTTATATCAGTAAAACTATGGTGATAATAATCTGATGGTTCTAAAGGATTACCTTCTTTAAATTGGGAAGTTGAACGGAAGTTTTATCCTTCTGCTGGAAAAAAAAATTTGAAATATTTTGAGATCATATGTTGAAAATGAGAGTGCATATGTGTTATTGAGTGTGCATATGTGTTATTGAGAGTGCGCATGTGTTTTTACAGTTTCTGGTGAATTTGATGTCTTCTGTGCATATGTGTTTTTATAGTTTTGGAGTTAAATATATTGAAAGTGCATATATGTTTTTAGTTATGATATAAAGATTTTTTGTGTTTAGTTCTATTTTAAGTGTGCACTTGTGTTTCGTGGTTACAGGAACGAGTATGATGAGCAATATGAAGAGTGCACATGTGTTTTGTACATACTATCTAGCGATAAGAGAGTTAAGCTAAAGATTTAAAGATTAAAGACACAAGTGCAGCCGCAGATACAAGTGCACATATACATACAAAAGAAATACAAAGTGTCCAACGAGGGAAAATACATATGCATATATGACAACATTTTTGCTTTTAGAAATTTGTATTTGAAGTGTATTATCACATGATTTTAAATTTTGTATATAATGTTTTTATTTTAAATTGTAAGCAATACATGTAAAATACTTTTGTTTGCCATTTCATTCACTACAAACACACGTAAATTTACATTAGGTAAAAAAACACATATGCACCTTACCAAATACACGTAAATTGAACACTACAAATATACGTAAACATACATTATATAAAAAACACATGTGCACACAATGTATTTCCAAAAAAAAAAAAAAAAAAAAAAAAAAAAAAAAAAAAAAAAATCCTAAAATTTAGGACTAAAAAAACGTTTTAGATTAAAAAAATTCAAAAAGAAAATAAAAAAGGTAATTTTACCATGATACCCTTTTGAATTAAATAATAAAAATTAATATCCAAAAAATTCTGATTGGTTAATGTCGGTTCTCGCAGTTCTGTACCTTTTTTTGGTTCTGAAAAGAACCCTTCCCTATATATATATATATATATATATATATATATATATATATATAATATATTATATATATATATTATATATATATATATATATATTATATATATATAACAGGATGCGTA